>JAJJMA010241839.1:3607-21753 GCA_023529015.1 Papaver nudicaule
ATGCTATAACTGACTTGAATGTTTCTGTTTTAACCTTTTATGCTATACCTGACTTGTTGTTTAAAAGCAATCTGACTTTTATGCAAACTTGTTGTAGCTCTGCCTGCCCCATCTTACCATCAGATGTGTACCAATCTTTTCGTTCAACAATTAGATTTGATGAAGGCGTTTGTCGACTCATTTAGGGACCATTGGAAAAGATATGGGTGTTCTATTATGTCTGATGGTTGGACAGATGGGAAAAGACGTCATCTTATTAACTTTTTGGTGAATTGTCCAAAAGGGACAGTTTTCTTGAAGTCAGTGGATGCGTCGGATCGAACCAATGATGCGGATTTCATACGTGGGCTGACAATTGAGGTAATAAATGATGTTGGTAAAGAAAATATTGTGCAGTTCGTTACAGATAATGGTTCAAACTTCAAAAAAGCAGGTCAAGATTTGATGTATGATTACCCAAACCTATTTTGGACTCCTTGTGCTGCTCATTGTGTTCAGCTAATGCTTGAAGAACTTGGTGACAGACTTCCACGAATCAAGAATGCCGTCACTCTTGGTAAGAGGCTCGTTGCTTACATTTATGCACATATTCAAGTCTTGTTCTTGATGAGGGAGATGACAGGTGGAGATTTGCATAAGTCTGCAAAGACTAGGTTTGCAACTCAATTTTACACTCTAGAGAGTCTTCAGAAGTATAAATCAGCCTTACAAATGATGTTTGTGCATGATAAGTGGGTGAAATCTAGGTTTGCAAAAGAACTGGTGGGAGTTAATGCACTACAAATTGTTACTAGTTCTACTTCTGGGCGGATGTTGAATACTCTTGTAATGTGCTGCACCTTTAGTTAAGGTTGTAAGGTTGGTAGACATCGAGCGCAGACCCACAATGCCCTGTTTCTATGAAGCAATGAGAATCGCAATGGATAAACTCCAGAATACCTTCAGTGAAGATGATGTTTTTACTTGGGGTATCCTTAAGGCCGTCTTTGTGAAGAGATGGAAGAAAAACTTTAGTCACCCTCTACATTGTGCAGCGTATTATTTGAATCCGTCTATATTCTATAAGATCCCGCCTTATGAGATGGACACTGATCCAAAGTACACAGAAATTAAAAAGGGACTTCATGATGCAATGGAAAGGCTTATCCCCAACGAAGATGACCTTTTTGCAGCTACAAGGGAATTGAGCGTTTATAGTGATCATTCTGGGATCTTGGGATCCAAGTCTTGTATAAGAGCAAGAGATACATATCAACCTCGTAAGTACTTTGTTTATCTCCCATCTTGATTATTGTTGTATATTGATTACCTTGTAAATTAATTATAGTTTCGGCTTGGAGAAATGGTTTCGGCTTGGAGAAATTCAAATTTGTCTAGGCCGAAATGGGAACCCAGAGAAAATTTCGGCCTAGAAAGATTTTTAGATCTTAAGCCGAAATTGTTTCGCCTTGGAGAAATTCAAATTTTTCTAGGCCGAAATTTCAGATTAGGTGGTAGCTGGCACTTTGTTTTTCGGCCCAGGCGATAGAATATCTCTCTAGGCCGAAAAAAGCAACATATCTACCATTTTCAAATAGTATTTTCGGCCCAGAGAAACATATTATCGTGTAGGCCGAAAATGCTTCTGTGTAGCATGTTTAGATGTTTTTCATCCAAATTACATTGTGTTTTATCGATGGATGTTTCAATGATGAATGTTTTTATGATACCACAGGGGAAGAGGGGAAGTTACTCCCCTTGTAAATGCACCACCACTAGACCCCCGAGTCGGCGAGAAAAGAATAACGACTTCGGCAAGGAATAAGAGTACAGCCCCGGTAGCGGCTGGGGACGAAGATTTGTTGCGGGCATTTTTTTCTCTTCCCAGAGGGGGGCCTGTCATCCATGAACCAGGAGACATGCCAAGAAGAGTTGCTAGAGAGGAGGAAAGCGAAGATGAACCTGTTTACGAAGATGATAACGCTAAGAGAAAAGGAAAGAAATCGGTTTGGGTAAAAAAACAGGCTAACAGAAAGAAAAAAACTTCTATTTCTGTAGAAGAAGAAGGCGAAGGCAAAAAAAGAAAGAGTGCGAGGCAACCATGTTCCTTCGGCCGAAAAGTTCCTTGTTCAAGATGACGAACCCGACATCGGTCTTCCTCGAGATGGAGGACAAGTGCTCATTGGCTACCAGCATTCGTGGGCGTCTGTGATCTATCGCATGAAGGTATTTGCCTAAACCTTGGTTGTTGTTTTTATTTTGTCTTCTTCTCGATAATTAAGTCGTTTTTGATTACTTAAAACGATGATTTTTGTAGGATCACAAAGATGCGGTTCGGCTGTTGAGAAATCAAAGCGCGGCTGTTTGGGACATCAATGAGGAATTACAACCCATCCAAGATTTGGTTAAACAATCGGGACTATACCCAACGGTCATCAATAGACAAAGCGAGTATGACATGGTGACATGCTCCGCTATGGTTGAAAGGTTTCATCCAGATGTGTTTACCTTTCAGTTTCCAAAATATGAGGTGGGTTTCACTTTAGATGATCCGGAGAAGGTGCTTGGTCTTGCGGTTAATGGGGTGAACCCGTGTGCGGAGTATGCGTCGAAGAGTTGGGAACAACTTAATGATTTGGCCGAGGAGGTTCTTGGTTGGTCTTCAACGAAGACCACTTTTGAGTTCGAAGGTAGCGTGGCCGAGAATCAAGATCGTATGACAGTTAAGAAGTGCGCCAAGATCAAGTTGGCTCATTTGAAGACCGAGTTCGGGGGAACCAAGGCAAGACAACTAAAAAGAGAAGAAGACATAAGGAAAGGAGTAGAGAATCCCGAGACATCCGTGAACCCTGAGCACTATAAATACTATGCAGGTGCGTATTTGTTGTACACTCTTGGAGCTGTTTTATTCCCTGACAACATAGGAAACAAGGTGAGCGCGCATTTTCTCCAATGGTTGAGTCCGTTGGAGGACACAAGGAAGTACGCTTGGGGTACGACGACTCTTGCTTACCTTCTTGATTGGCCTCTCAGTTGCCTCTAGGCGCAATCCGGTTAATTTAAGGGGGAACTTCAGCTTGCTACAGGTAATCGTCGACAAACATTACCCGTTAAATTCAATTTCATGCATACACAGAGGCATTTTCGGCTTAGGATTCACCTTACACTTATGAGCCGACATAGTTTCGGCTTAAATTATTTTGCAACTATCAGGGCCGACACTGTTTCGGCTCTGAGTATTGTATATTTTTCTGGGCCGAAAAGATTTCGGCTGTGAGTTTTGGGAATCTCTCTGGGCCGAAACTGACTCTGTTACTACCGTGTTGGATGTTGGCTTAAACCCTAACATGTTGAGGTTTAATTTTATCGTGTTTTGTGTTTAGGCTTTTACTTATGATCATTTTAAAAGCTTGGCTCCAAAGTCGGATGACCCTACGAAGATGCCAATAAATCTGTTATGCTCTCAATATGGTTGTGGATGATAGGTGGAAGCCAATCCAAATAGTCGTCTTCCTTCTTGTTTTTCTTTTTAAAACAAGAAGGACTCCATCCCCATGTTTCTATTTTAGACTTCGGCAAAGACTCGTCTTCCTTGATGTCTATCTTCTCCAAAATGCCTTTCCCTTTCAAAGCTAAAGTACTTTGTTGTTGTGGAAGTGTTGAAGGGCCACTTAAGCGACTTTTCTTACTTGGATTACTACCACTTACCTTCATCCCCGCGGCCTTCGATAAAATGCCTTTCCCTTTCTTTGTTAAAGTACTTTGTTGTTGTGGAAGTGTTGAAGGACCACTCGATGAAGCTCCATCCCTAGTTGAACGACTTCTCTTGCTTGGATTACTATCACTTACCTTTATCCCCTCCTTCGCCAATGCTTTTCTTTCCTCATCATACTTTGCTTGGACGTGTTCAACTCCGGATAGATCTCTACCCGTTGACAATATAAAGCAGTTGAGCTTCCATTTGCTTCTTTTTCGTAACCTTGGTACTTTGCCTACCCTTTTCGTCTCCTTCAATCGATTCCAAAACATCGACAATGGTATATTGTTCCAAAAGTGGCTTCAAACCATCCATTATTCTTTGCTTTTCGATACCATTCATCTAATCAAACTTCTCCATTAGAGTTCTTCCAAATGGTGTGGCCCCAAACCCTTCCGCTACGCGATCGGTAGGACGAGGATGGAAACTCAATTGCTTCCAATGAGGATCTATAACATCCAAAGGTATCACTTTATCCTTATACCCGGCACACATATGTGGACATGGAAGTCCCATTGTTGTCTTTATCGGACAAGTACAATTTGCTCTTGGCCTATACTTATGCTTCACCGCCAATGCCACTTGCTCCATCACCAACTTAATACACAAATGGGAGACATTCAAACTTAAATGCCTTATCCATGTACAATCATTCCCATCGAGAAGAGGTTTTTCGAACTTGCACACTTGGAGAAGACTTTTTTCGAACTTCGTATGGATGTTTATAATATCACTTCTATGATACTCACGTATAGCATCAAACACGGTGACAAATGTGTCACGACATCCAAAAAGATTTACCTTCAACCGGTGGTGAGACGACTCACACATACTTGTTGCTTGGTTGTCGAAGTGTTTAATCTTGTTCGTAAACATATGCACGAACTTTTGCCGGTGCTTCAATACTTTATCTAAGTAGGGCATGATTTCCGGGTACTTGGTAACTCCCCAATGATCAACCAAACGTTGGTAATTCCGGTTGTAAATCGCCAAGGTTTTGGAAAAAACCAATGCTTCCCAATGTTTCGTGAATAATGCGTACTTCTCTTCCTTGTCGGCACAATCCTCAAGGAACTCTTCTTTCTTGGCTTCTCGCACTTCCACCGGTAACTTTGAAATCTTCTCTAGTTCACTTATCTTCTTGAAAGGTTGAATAATCGGATGACATTTCTTCTCCACATTCTTAGCTATGTGAAACGTACAAAGAAAGTTAACGGCGCCGGGAAATACCTTTGTTATAGCCCACATCAATGCACTCTCATTGTCGGTTACTATCACCCTTGGAAGCTCTTCCTCGTATAGAGATTTAACTCTCTCTAACGCCCATTTGTAACTTGCCTTCTTCTCATCTCTCATGAAAACGAAAGCCACGGTGAAAGGTGACTTCGTCGAGGTATGGCCAACAACGTTCAACAATGGCATCTTGTACTTATTAGTCTTGTAAGTACAATCCATAATAAGAACTTGTGGAAAGCATAGAGCCAATTTGAGATAATCCGGATCGGCAATTAATAGGTGAGTGACTTGTCTAAACTCATCCAATTTAAAATCCGTGGTGTAACCATTCGCCCTTGC
Source organism: Papaver nudicaule (assembly GCA_023529015.1). Taxonomy (NCBI): domain Eukaryota; kingdom Viridiplantae; phylum Streptophyta; class Magnoliopsida; order Ranunculales; family Papaveraceae; genus Papaver; species Papaver nudicaule. The sequence goes on from JAJJMA010241839.1 coordinate 8,919, forward strand.
CACTTGATACAATTGTTGCATCACATTCCTTCCTTGTGTATCTCTAATTTTTATTTGCATCCTTGCGTTGTAGATGGTTTGCCGTGTTGACTTGTTGCTTGGATCGTCCAACTTCAACTTGGTAAGAATGTGACGTACTCCAATTCTTGCTTTAGACATCCGTTCAACTTGCAACTTTTCATGGGGTTTAAGCCTTCCAATCGTGGGGTGTCCGTGAAAATCAAATGGCCGTGGATGGTTATGACGACAATCCATGGTAGCGTTCATCACCCAATGCTTTTCATATTTCAAAAAGTTGAAAACTAGCTTGAAAGGACATTCTATCTTCCTTGTTTTAGTCTTATAAGGGATCCGGGATTAGGTCTTCACATACACATAACCCTTCTTTTTCTTATTTATATCTTTTCCGCTTCTCTCACAAACCATCACCAAACGGTTTTTTTGGGTTTCTCTACCGATTAGAACTGCGCACATTAGTTTTCTTTCTTGTTTCTGAACCCAGGCTATGACTTCTTCCCTTGAATACCACGTCTACATTTGTAAGAAAATAAAGTATTAGTTAGATATTATTTTGTAGGAAATAGACTAAGAAAATAAAACTATTAGTTACCTACCAATCCAATTCCCTTCAAATATTCCTCTCTAGAATCTTCGTGAATGGGCCGAGAGAAGAGCTCTTGATTTACATGGTTTGCGAGTGCGACCTATAAAAAAAAGCGAAAGTTAGAATCAATTTCGGCTCACACGATAAACTACTATTCTAAGCCGAAACTGTTTCGGCTTTCAGTCTATTCACGAATCTTTGAGCCGAAATTGTCTCAGTGGTTTCCATATATTTTCAAAATTTCATCCTAGATTCGGCTCAGATATTGAAATTATTGTATGGGCCGAAACTACATATTTCTCAAAAATATACAGGTGGTTTCGGCGCAGTAAAGATATGAAAATACTCAGCCGAAACAGTTTCGGCTTGCTCATGGTTCAAAGTTTACACGCCGAAAATCTTTCTGGGCACGCAAAATACTCAAAAAATTCTCATCTTTTCATGGATTCGAGCTATAAAAACGAGTATAAACAAGATTTATAAGAATACTTGTGTATTAGCTAGAAGGATTGGGTTCATCATAAATCGGCTCATCAACCGGATTTGGCTCATAAAATCCATCTTCATCTTCAAAATGAGGTCCTCCAAGAGATGAAGAATCAATCATTAAACGATTGTTGTTGGTGTTGTTCTTGCAAGGAACTAACATGTAAGGATTTTCCAAAGGATTATCCATCTCAGAATCACTTGATTCATTCATGTTGAACCACAAAAATCACAAATCTCACCAAAAAAACCTAGGTTTTTTTTCCTCTCTTCTCCCCCCAAAACCCAAGAATTTTCTCACCCAAAAATAAAAATCAGATTTTAGGTTTAAATTTAATTTAATTAAAATCATTAACACTAATCATTATCATTAACACTAATCATAAAAATTAGTGTTAATCAGTCCAAGGGTAGATTAACATTTTTGAAAAAAATAATAACCATTTTGTCCCCGTTTTGTCTCGTAGTGCAAGGCACCAATTTTTTTTTCAAGGCCGAAAAACGCGGTTCTTCCAATTATTTTCTTGTTAGTCTCTGAAATTAGAAATTAAATTAGAATTCAGCATTCATTTTATTGCGATAATTCAATTTTGCAGTCCCTGACACTTTCATTATTTTACAATTCTTTTCTAATAGTACCATTCATTGAACAGTGTCAGTGTAAGTCCATTCAATTGTATTTTTTGTTAGGTATCACTCATGTCATAGTTCTTCCTAAGTCTATATGTAATACTTTTTTATTAAAATTTATTATGTACAATAAGTTTAATAAACATTATTGCTGAAAATGTTAAGTATCTCATGAGTTGTCAAATGCTGGGCTGCTTTTCTTCACAGCTGACAATAGACATATGTGCTGATTTTGGGGCTGCACAGTTTTCTTTGGGGCTTCAAAACAATAAAACCATCCAAAGGAGAGTTATAAGGGATGTCTAAATAGGTATGCAAAGTCTAAATTACCCTTACGGATTAAAATACCCCTAAATCTTAACTAATAACCCTAGTTTTATAACCCTAATCCTAACACAAAAACATAAACAAATTAACCTTATCCTCTCCTCCTTCTCCTTCTTACGGTTTCCTTCTTACGTTTTTTTTTTCTTCTTCTCCTTTCTTCTTCTCCTCTTCAAAAACAGTTCCACCTCTTTTACCTTCCTCGTCTCGATTCATCGCCGATACGAAAAATTCCTCTTATCGATTAAAATTGAAAATGGCGAGAACAAAATCGACAGTCAGAGACATTACAAATGATCCAGGGATAGCAAGAGCATACTTAAATTCACAATCCACAGCAGAAGAAGAAACTTTATTTGAAGAAGAACCCGACGCAGAAATCAATCCGTCCACTGATTTGGCCTGTAATCAGTCTACAGAAGCCAATATGCGTCTCAGGTACTAATTATGAACAAACCCAATGTTTCATATCATGTTTTCATTGTTTTTTAGGTTAGAATCATCGATTTGGGGTTTTTTTTTTTCGTCTCAGTGATGTTTACGGTTTGGTTTTCATATGAAACCAAGGCGTAAACAAGTTTTTACGCCTTGAGATTCTTCATCAATTTAGGCGTAAAATGTTTACGCCTTGTAATCAAGGCGTAAACTATGCCCTAGTTTTGGCCCAAGTTAGTTTTACGCCTATAGAACCAAGGCGTAAAAAATTTTGAATGTGCTCACAAAAATCTACACCGTAAACTTCAAAACCAAACCGTAAACCATAAGTTTACGCCTATAAAACTAAGGCGTAAAATTTTGTGATTGTGCTCACAAAAATCTACACCGTAAACAGATAAACCAAGGCGTAAAAAGTTCAGATTTTCTCCAAAAATTTGAAGTTATTTTTACGCCTGTTTAACCAAGGCGTAAAAAGTTCATATTTTCTCCAAAAATTTGAAGTTATTTTTACGCCTGTTTAACCAAGGCGTAAAAAGTTCAGATTTTCTCAAAAAATTTCAAGTTATTTTTACGCCTTCGTATACCAGGGCGTAAAACATTGGTTCGTCTTTTTAGTTTGGAATGTTCGTATTTACGCCTTGGTTTGAATCCCTGAACCAAGGCGTAATTTTCTACTGTGACTTTTTATTTTGTAAACCAATTTTTACGCCTTGGTGAACTGGGGCGTAATTTACTCAGCCAAGGCGTAAACTGTATAATTTAGGCGTAAACAATTCTGTCTCTCTTTTAGTTTAACTTAATGGTTGGTTGTTTATTTGTGTTGTTTGTGTATGTGTTTAGGGAACAAGATAAACAGAAGAAGAAGAAGAGAGGAGATGATCTTCCTGATACGCCTCCCCAACCTCGTGGTAATAAGCATCTAGGTGTTGGTAAGAGAGGTAAACAAAGACTCCCCAACAATCAACACGACCTCAAAGTGATGGACAAAATGAGAATGAGATTGTTGAAGAAGAATCAATTCCAATCCAAGAGACTGAGATTGAACAAGAACCTAACCAATCTGAAGAGGAGAGTAGCGAATCAGAAGAAAAAGATTCAGAAGAAGAAGAAGAAGAAGAAGAATCAGCTGAAGAAGAAGCAGCTGAAGAAGAAACAACTGTTGAGGTGGTTCCACCCCTTTCTCAAGAACAACCCAGTCAAACTCTTGCTCTACCTTCTACAGAGCCAAGACTTGAGAGGAAAGCTACAAAGCCTCGGCAAAAAGCACCAGAACCCAAAGGCAAGCACATTCCGGCTGCTAATGATGAAACTTTCTGGTTGCCCAAACCTCCTAAGGGAATAAACCATTGGAGAGAAGCAGCTGATAAAAACAAAGTGCTATTTGGTTACCCATTCTCCTATGCTGCAAAAGTGGCTTCTGCGCGGGTAATTATCTTATAATCTCAAAATTACTGTATGTAGTTTGTACATTATTTGATCCTTCCAGCAAAGTACATTAATTTCTTTTGATTTTTGCAGGACCACCAAAGGCTTGCGCTTATTTTGAAACACTCAAAACCACGACTGTGGGATTTGGAGTTGGAATGTGACAAGGTTCAAAGCATTGTAAAAGAAAAAGCCAAACAATTGTACAATGCATCAATACATACCCAGGACATGGTTGATGGTGTTACAGTGAGTGCACTTAGAGAACGATATTGGCCAGAGACCGGCACTTTACACTTTGGATTTGGCGAAATGGCTTTGATTCCCGATGATGCAAAGCAAATCAAGAATCTTGAAACTAGTGGAAAGCATGTGTATCTTGGTAATGATAGCAAGATGGAATGGGGGGAGCTCAACCGATTGGCTATGAAAGCGTTTGGTTGGTCTCAGAATCAATGTGACGAAGAGTGGATACATGGGGGTGGGAAAATTGTTTCCAAGAAGGGTAAAGCACCACTCAAGGCTAGGAAAATTGTTAGCAATCGTTTGTGGTTAATGTATGGTGATACCAAGAAGAAGGTCGCAGATGGCAAAGAGATAAGTGATGTGGAAGCCACTAGAGTTGCGAAAGCTTGGATGTTGCACACCATGGGCACCGTCATGTTCCCTGATCAATCGGGTAATAGGGTCAATGCAACCTACTTAAAATATCTTGAAGACATTGATACAGTTGATGATTATGCGTGGGGTACTGCCGTCATTGCCTTCTTGAACGTCTCACTTGCTAAAGCTTCCAGAGCTCAAACCACCAAAATCGAGGGTGATGTTCGTCTTCTACAGGTAAGATTATCTTTTGTGTAATAACCTTAGGTTAGTTTTGCATATACGTCATTGAAATATGGGTATTTTGTTTCATTGCAGTCGTGGTTCTATGACCATTTCCCCACTTTGGCACCTAAGGAGGATAAAGATTGGAAAAACAAACCAGAAGGCACCCCTACGGGTAAGAGATTCCCTTTCAAAGAAGGTGGTGTACATGACAAAGAAGCGAAGGTAGTTTTGTTGAGGCAACAGTTAGATGCTCTCACTCTCAAAGATGTGGTTTTTGACCCATATTTCTGCTTGAAACCTGATGAAAATGGCGAATTGGAGGATGTGCGTGAATTTTCAAAAGTGAGTACTTACACCGGACCTTTGTATCATCCATCCGGGTTCCATTTGTACAATCCTCAACGTGTGATGCGCCAACTTGGTTATGAACAACCAATAGTTCGGGAGGAAAAGTTCGTGTTGCAGAAACAATTCTCCAAACTTGTATCTTCCAAGGTCAAATTGGATTACCTACCTGAGCCAAAACTTGACCACTGGGAAGCACGGGAAACCGCCGACTACCAACTAGTGCTGAACATGGAGGATTTTACAACCCCTATAAAAGATGTCGAGGAAGGATACTTGCAGTGGTTTAACAAGTTTGGACATCCCATGTTGATCAATATTGATCCTAGAGCCTCAGAGGCGATTCGAAAGGAACAAGAAAGAATTACTCGTAATACTGCAAGCACATCAAGTGATGCTTCAATGATAGCTACTTTGAAGAAAAAGCTTAATCAAGCAGTAAGTAAATAGAATTAAATTTAAATCTTGATTTACATTTTCTCGTCTTGATTGTTGTCTAACATTGTGAGTGAATTTGTTTATATTGTGTAGAAGGAAAATGTTTTTTTGGTAGCTTCTAGACTTACATCATGTATCAATCGGGGTAAGGTGTTGACTGTTGAAGAACAACGCGTGCTGAAGTCGCAATTAGAGCTTGCCTTTGATCCGGCACAACAAGGGGTTTTTGACGAGTTGAGGAAGACGAAAAACAAGAGGGGGCCTCCAGTAATACAAGCTACACCGGAAGAAGATGCGGGTGTTCATGAAGCTCAAGGGAGAGGTCGAGGTCGAGGTCGAGGTCGCAGTGATCCTAAAACTCGTGGTGCTTCATCATCTTCCTCGAACAAAAGAGCCCGACGATGAACAAAGCTCACAAAAATCTCTCTCTCTATCTTGAACTCATCTTTTATGTGGTTGTAACAACGGATAATGGTTGTTTGTTTTTGTTATATGTTTGTTGTCTGGTTTGAACGATGGATAATGGTTGTTTGTTTAAGCAAATGGATTTGTGTTTGTGTGGTATGTTTTATATGGTTTTTGTGCCTTTTTTACAGGAATTTACGTCTTGGTTTGTATTCAAAATTGGGGCGTATATAGTTTTTACGGTTCAGAAACCAAACCGTAAACAATGTTTACGGTTTGTTAACCAAGGCGTAAAAGTGCAGTTGTTCACCAAAAATTACAAGTTATTTTTACGCCTAGTATATGTACGCCGTAAAATTCTCCTGTAACTCTTGAATTTTTAGTCTCATAATTTACGTCTTAGGGTAGCAGGCGTAAATTATTTTTGTTGAAATTACGCCTAATTAATGAAGGCGTAAAAAGTTTTACGGTTCAGAAACCAAACCGTAAAATATTGTTAAAGCCAATTAAACCAAGGCGTGAAATATTTTGAATGTGCTCACAAATATCTACACCGTAAACAGATAAACCAAGGCGTTAAAAATTCAGATTTTCTCCAAAAATTTGAAGTTATTTTTACGCCTGTTTAACCAAGGCGTAAAAAGTTCAGATTTTCTCCAAAAATTTGAAGTTATTTTTACGCCTTTTTAACCAAGGCGTAAAAAGTTCAGATTTCTCAAAAAATTTCAAGTTATTTTTACGCCTTTTTAACCAAGGCGTAAAAAGTTCAGATTTTCTCAAAAAATTTCAAGTTATTTTTACGCCTTTTTAACCAAGGCGTAAAAAGTTCAGATTTTCTCAAAAAATTTCAAGTTATTTTTACGCCTAGTATATGTACGCCGTAGAATTCTCCTGTAACTCTTGAATTTTTAGTCTCACAATTTACGTCTTAGGGTAGCAGGCGTAAATTATTTTTGTTGAAATTACGCCTAGTTAAGAAGGCGTAAAAGTTTTTACGGTTCAGAAACCAAACCGTAAATTTTTTTTTAAGCCTAACTAACCAAGGCGTAAAAACCGAAAAATCTGGAGAAAATCAAACTTAGTTTTACGCCTTGGATATGCACGGCGTAAGTAAATTTTGAAAACTCTGAATTTTCAGACTCGAGATTTACGCCTCAGAAACCAAGGCGTAAATGAGTTTACGCCTTGTTAATCAAGGCGTAAATTTGACCAAAATTTAACGAAAACAAACGTAAGTAAACAAGAGCCTTCAAATTATACCAAATATTACAAAAAGCATTGTTTAGGTACACAAAAAGATATTCAAAATACTTTCCAAAACCATAGTTTGGCTTCTTGAACTTGTATTACCACAAAAGCATTACCAAAAGCATTCTCAATCATCGCCCAAGTTGACATATGCCGAATCATCCCCCAAGTTGACAAACCCCGAATCCATAAAGGTCGCAGGCCAATTGTGCATGTTGACTTCGTAAATTTGTGTCCATTCTTTACCTTTCGCCTTGTTCATAATGGTTGGGGCCAACGGTGGTAAAGGACATTCATCGGACAACTTTAGACCAATAAAGTGACAATCTTGAACAAACGCGATGATTACTCTTCTCTTCCTTGCTAGTGTCTCATGGTAATTTGTAAATTCCGGCGTGAACGTCCAAGCTTGTTCTTTGTCGAAGTAGTGAACCACACACCTATAAGCATCCGCAATTAGGTGTCCACACACCGGAAATCTCATCCAAAACTCACTATTGCTTATGGGAATTCCACCTTGCAAACGAGCTTGAAACTTGATGTACTCTTGGTGTGGTGACGAACCTTCCGGCACCAATAACATGTTCTTGTAATGTTGTGCATGACTCCTTAGTTGGTTTAACAACCCTTGTCTAATCCAATTGACTTGGGTCATGTTTCTCCCCTCCATGGTTGCACCCGAAAATGGCCCTAGTTGGTTCGTGACCACATGGTAACCGCAATTACCGTCTCCTTCGACATCATCCATTGACACTATGTATTTATGAATGCAAGTGGGTAGATATTTATACCAATCTTCATAAATAGTGTGGTGAGGGCGAACAAATTTACCTTCCCGATCGATTGTGGGGTTTACCATATTTCCTCCTCTCTTGTACCTAATTGTCTTCTTCTTAACAATCTTTGAGCTCCTTTCTTCACCTTGAATCACCGGAGACTTTCCCTTTTGTGTCCATTCTTGAGTCGGATACATTGGCTCTTTTCCTTTGACATTTGAAGCACGACTAGTGGAACCTTCACCCATGTTACAAGTCTTGGGACGTTTCATTGACTCTCGTAGCACGGCTTGTAACTCCTCATCCTCCTCGTCACCATCGTATTCTTTATTCACCCACTCAACTCCAATTGGGTCTCTTCTCTTCGACTCCTTATTTCTTTCCTTGACATTCATCCGCTCTTGCCACCTAGGTACCTTAGTATTTTTTCTACCTTTCCCCGGTCCCTTATCCGGTTCCTCGATATCCAAGTTAGTATGAGGTTCCACAAATTGTAGGACTTTTTCCAACCAAAAGCTCTTTTGACCATCGTTCATTCTATTGTAAAAGTTGACGATTGCCTCATATTGGTATGTGTTGTTAAACTCGGCTGGTACGCCTCCGTCTCCGGCTGGTTCGTTGAAAGAGAGTTGTTTCCAAAAAGGGTGAATGTCCTCGAGTGGGATCACACCATCAACGTATTTAGAGAACATATGCCGGCATGGTAGTCCCATTGATTTCCACATTCCACAAACGCACACAGCCGTATAGTTCCCTTGCAGATAAGCCTCCAATTCTTTGAATATCCTTTCGATTGCCCATGTCGACACCTTGAACCAAAGTCGACTAAACCATTTCCCATATGGGTCCTTCAAGTATGGGGTTATTCTCCTACTCCGGCTTTCTTCAAATAAAGTTTTGATTCTACGAAGATCATCTTTGAACATAATGTCCATAGATTTGAAAACCGTAACAAAATTACAATCAGCGTGGTGGAGACAACTTTTGAAGCGGTGATGAGAAGACTCCACGGTACTCGTTGCTTCGTTCCCAAGATGTAGGTATTGGTTTGTGAAACAATATACAAACTTAACTTTGATGGCATCATCCAACCACTCCTCTTTCAAGTACTTCACGACATCCGGGTAACGGCCCCAATGCGCCAACAACTTAGCCTTTTGGATTTCATATTCTTCCTCCGTTGGTGACCACACCAATATATCCCAATCGCCCCCAAATGACTCCCAAATTTTCTTATTCTTAATGAAGTCAATCTCCATTTGTTCAAACTCACGTTTTTGTTGATGTAGTGGTAGTTTCCGGATCCTCCTTTTTTCTCCCTCTTTCGGTGGCCAAATTATCTTTTTGCATTTCACTTGCACACTATTCCAAGCGTGGTAGGTGCAAAGAAGGTGGTGAGCTTTAGGAAATACCACCCCAATAGCATTGATTAAAGCTTGTTCTTTGTCGGTGAGGATAACCATTGGATAACGATCTTCGGGGTAAAAAAGCTTAACTTGTTTGAGTGCCCACACATAACTTTCTTCAAGCTCATTTTCCAAGAAACAAAAAGCCACCGTAAATGGTGATTTAGTAGAAGTTTGGCCTACGACATTCAATAGTGGAAGCTTGTATTTATTCGTTTTGTAGGTGCAATCAATCAAAAGGATTTGAGGATTGCAACGTGCCAACTTGATGAAGTCCGGATTAGCCAATAGTAGATGTTTAACTTTTTGCTTCCCATCCGGTGTCTTCTCCTTGAGGTCAAAGAAAATAGTGTATTTCTTCTCCTCCGCCAAGACCATCACTTGTTGCATGACATCCCTATTGCAAGCGTCCATCTCTTTAAACCTTGCTTGGGCATTGTAAATGGTTCTCAATCCGGAGTTATTCTTCTTGTTTGCCTCCTTTAGGTGCCTTAGGATTTCCAAAGGCTTCATTCCTTGTCTCCACAAACGTTCGACTAACTCCGATTCCTCCGGTTTTAACTTTGAGGCTCGAGCATGGCTAAGCAAAGTCTCCGGCGGTGCGTGGTTGTGCCTACCGCATATGACACTCTTCAAGAAAAACCTCTTCTCGTGATCTTGCCAAAATTGAAGCTTGAAGGGACAATCGGTCTTTATGGTGCGGCTTATTGGCCTAGGCCTCTTGGGATGCTTTCTCTTGTAAGAGGTACCCTTCTTCCAATGACTCTCGTACGTTCCACTACACTCGCAAACCATTTGGAAACAATAAGGTCGAACTTGCTTGTTTTGAACAACACTACACAAGATCTTTTCCCCATGTTCTTGCGCCCATTCCTTTGCGGCATCTTTATCTCCCCATGTCTACATAGAGGGGAACACAACAAGTGAGGACACACAAATGGGGAAAAATTATCAATGAATACACAACTTTGGTGAACTCGCAAAAACCCACCATGGTACAAACATATGGTTGCCAATGATATGTAGTGTCTTCGTGCAACACTTGATTAGGACGTGGTTGATTCTCCATAGGCACAATGGGAGGCTCTTCATCATCAGACTCCTCAGGGGTAGCAATAGATTCAATGTAAGGAACCACCTATAAACCAAACGAACAAAGATTAGAAACCATACATAATTTACGCCTCACAAACTAAACCGTAAATACTATTACGCCTTGGTAAAACTTGGCGTAAACTTGGATACGCCTTTCTAACCAAGGCGTAAACCTGGGGATTTTTTAAAAAATTTGTCAGGGTAAATTTACGCCTTATAACTCAAGGCGTAAGCCTGGGATTTTCATAAATTTTTTGCAAGGGTACATTTACGCCTTGGTTTTCCATGCTCCACTTGAGGCGTAAATAACACTTGAAAGTATTTGATGAAAAACATAGTTTTACGGTTCAATAAGTAAGACGTATATCAAGAATGTGTCAAGAAATATTGAGGCGTAAATAGAAAAACCAAGGCGTAAATAATAGTTTTACGCCTCACTTACTAGGGCGTAAACCGTGCATTCAATATTTCCATGCAGTTTACGCCTCAATGGCAGGTTGTCGTCCTAGGCGTAAAAATGTTGTACGGCTCAGTTTCCCCAAATTTCAGTTTTTACGCCTCAATTGGGAAGAATCTTGAGGCGTAAATTTAGTTTACGCCTCAGTTTCAAGGTCAAACCAAGGCGTAAATAGAGCCTGGAAACTCACAAAAATCACACAGATCCACGTACTAAAGATGATTACATGCAAAAAAATCACAAGCAAAGATATACCTGGGTGTTAGAAGCTAGTTCATCCTCATAATCTTGTTGATACTTGTGTCTTTGGAGATCTTGTAGTGATTCTTGGGTTTCTTGAGTTAACCACACTTTTCCACTCAACAAATAATGCAATGTAGAGTCCTCACCTTCGTTTGGACAGTAGATTTTGTTGTTGTAATCTATTGGAGTCTCAGGTAGCTCCAAATCGGTGTTTGAATCACTCATTTTGGTTGAGTGATTCAAAACTTAGAGGATTTTGAAGAAAAAAGTTGGGTTTTTTTTTTCACTCCTTTCTCTCCAAAATCTCTAACAAAAAATGAATTTTCTCTCTCTAAAATTTTTATTAACTTAACTATATAGATTATGATAATCATGATTACCACTAATCTGATGATAATCAAACACTAATACTAAACTAAATCTAAAGGGTAAAACTGTCACGTTTTATAAGGAGTTTTTGGTTTTGATTTTTGATGACCCTATTTTGTCACCCTTTGAAGCCCCAAAGAAAACTCTGCAGCCCCAAAATCAGCACATATAGACATTTTTAACGGACAAACAGTGTCCGGGTTAAGGTCAATCCGTTGCGGGTTGGCTGACTAGTAGAAGCCCATGCTCATAATGATTAATGAGCAACGCAACAATGAAGTGAATGGGCAGTAATCATCATGACTGTTATTAGTATCAGAGACACATTTTGAGTTCCATCATAATGCAAAACGATGACCATAACAGATTGAACAAAATATCCAATTCAGCAGGCAAAACATAAGCAACATGCAAAATGCTAGAAACAAAGATCAACGAACAGAAAACTAATGATTGGGGAATGAACCCTGAAATGCACCAATCCAATGTACCCGTGAGAGCATTCTATCTAGAACAAAAATATATTTTCAGAAATTTGTACCCTCTGACGCAACCCATCTCTCGGGGTCAATAGAGCAGTACTCTTGTAATAGACAAAAGGATAGAGGTCCAGCGACTCCAGCTTGTACAGTTGCTCATATACTACCACAAACCATACAGCGAAAACTCCATAGAAAACCACTTCCACAGCAAAGGTCAGCGCATGCTTTTGACTACAGATGACACAATAAAATTCAATATTAAATACAGACAGAAAATGGAAATGAAGATTTAAAAAAATATTAGACAAATGAAGCTATTTAAAAAATCGTAGTCAATAGTTGTAGTGAGTGATCCTAGTATCCAAATAAACAAGACAAATGAAACTGCTTTGCTGCAGAGGGAAAATTAAGAAACTTGTTACTGCTCTAAATGAGTTGACTAGAACAAATAGCTTAAGTTCTGATCTAAACGAACGAGGGGTGTATAACAAAGTTGTAGATGTCTCTCTAGAATGCACTAAACAGGGGAGGTTTGTGCCATCGGTTATTCTAGTCATGCATGGATTGGATGGCTGAACAAAATGTTGAGTTGAAAATAGCCCAACTGGATTCGAGAGAAAAGATACATAACTCTACTTGGAGCAAAGAGATTTTCTAGCAAGATGGCTTACGTGAGTTTCATCAGGGTATTTGGTCCAACCTCGAAATGAAAGAAGATACAAAATCAAGTGCATATGTTTGAGGAACTATGTTTGCTGGTTTTTCATCAATGTATTTGTTGTCGCATAGAAGACTCTACATTAGGGAAAAAATTACAACCTACAGCATCTGCA
>JAJJMA010241840.1:0-12557 GCA_023529015.1 Papaver nudicaule
AGAGTTCGAGATCAACAGAAAAATGAACTGAAAATTCAAAAACCGCTCCTCCAAAAAACCAATTGAAATCGTTACAATTAATCTTCAAATTCAAAACCTAAATCCGTCACTAGTAACTGTAAACACTACAAAAACCTAAAAATGAAAGCACAATTTACATTTTCGCAAAAAACCTTAGAAAAACCTAGATCTACGATGAAAAAATCATCCAAACCTAGATCTACAATGAAGAAAATGATTGAAATTCTCCAGAAGTATCATAAAATCAGTACATATCATAAAACATCAACTAAAAACCCAAAAAATGCATACTAACGGTACATATCAATATATCAATACATACGATATGTACTGGGCTCGGTACATATGATATGTACTGGGGGGCAGTACATATGATATGTACTGAGTGAAAACAAGAAGAAGTAGAAGAATATCCCAAGTCAGATTTCTAACAGTACATATGATATGTACTGGGGGGCAGTACAAATGATATGTAATGAGTGAAAACAAGAAGAAGTAGAAGAATATCCCAAGTCAGATTTCTAACAGTACATATGATATGTACTGGGGGGCAGTACATATGATATGTACTGAATGAAAACAAGAAGAAGTAGAAGAATATCCCAAGTCAGATTTCTAACAGTACATATGATATGTACTGGAGGTCAGTACATATGATATATACTGCGTGAAAACAAGAAGGAGTAGAAGAATATCCCAAATCAAATACTAACAGTACATATTTTATGTACTGGGTGCAGTACATAATGTTATGTATTGAGCTCAGTACATATTATATGTACTGTATCTTCTTCTTCATAAATCTATTCTCGAATTCTCTTTTTCAATGTTCTTCTTCCTGAATCCATCTCGAATCTTCTTGTTCTCCTCTACTTCATATCGAATCTTTCACCATTACTCGTTTCTCTCATTATATCATCGGAAAAATTGAAACAAAAAACCTAGATCTGAAAATCACATCATCTAACCGCTATTAATGGAGTGTAGAAACGAGATAAATGATTGACGAATGATCTCATAGCAAAATCTCAATTGTTCTTCTTCTTTTGCTATCTTTCTCTGCCATTATTAGGTTTTCTTCCTTCTTCTTTCACTTGGTTTTACTCTCTTTCTTTGTCTCTCTCGTGAAATATGAAGAAGAGGAGGGTAATTCGGGGATTTAGAAAAATTATTTTAATCTTCACACACATAAACCGCCGGTTTTCTTCTTTGTGTGGACTAAAAACTAAACGGGTTTTCAAAAAGGATTACCAGTTAAACAAGATACCAAATAGCTACCGTCCATGCTCCTCCATAGTGCCTCTTTCTCTCTTTTGCGCATCTTCGGTTTAAGTGCTAGCTAGCCTAGCTAATTAGCTTTTCTTAATCACTTTTTAATTAATCAATTAAGAAACAAACTAGTAATATAATTGGAGCGTACTTAATTAGTATAAAACTAATACACTAACAGGTAGTATCATCAGATATATATACTAAACTTTATTAATCATCATCATCATAACCTTAACTACGAAATTATTTCTTTTAATTATTTAATTAACTTGTAGTGTTATATGCCTTGGCCTTTGGAGTTGTAATAAGCTTTTTTATGTCTTCTCCTCCTCCTAATCTCTCTCTCTATCTTTATTTTCTAATCTTCATCGATATCATATATATTTGGCTGATCATATACTACAGTCCTTGATTTGATATCTCTCTCTTTCAAAAAAAAAAAAAACCAGGATATAATTATTATTGTTCCTTCTCTCGAGGGAATCGGTTTCATATGATCATCATCCCATATTATATTTCAGTGAAAAACAATTAACTGTTGAGTTAGATCGTGGAGTGTGTAGTATATCAAATCTTGACCTTGTGCAAGTTATTATCTTCAGTACTACTACTACTGCTTGTTGAAGAGTTGTACATATATAGCTCTTTTGTTACTCATTCATGTGTGTTTGTTTGAGATCTTGGTGATAGATTGCTTCGAGTACTGGCTACTTCTTTGTTTCGTGTCCTCAGCGCATCAGAAGAAAGAAAGATCGAATCTAAATCTTTTTCTGAAGTAGAAGAAGACTCATTGGCATAACGGTAACAGGTAGACTTACATATATTACCTCATCGGTTTTAAGATAGCTAGGTTTCATTAGAAACTTATTATATATATTTATCATCTTGTTTTGTATTAATCTGATCAAGAAAACATTGATCTTAGACGTACAACTCGGATATAATTAAGTATACCGATCAAAATATTACCACCTAGCAAGCTTGTATTATTTGTAAGTGTTGGATCTCTGATATATTCTAAGTAGAGTTTGGGGCTGTCGGTTGCCATTGAAGCTGGATTTATGTGAGTTTCTTGAAAGATCACATAGCTAGTGTGTCATAGATAAATATAGAGATTGATTTTCAAGGAAAACAAGCATAAGGAATAAGTATTTCATCATCTAGCTAGATACCTACTAGACTGGCCGGCCGGCAGTGATCCTAAGGATATATCAAGCAGATCATCAGTCACATATATTGCACAAGGAAGCACAAATAGTTAAAGCTGGCAAGCAAGTGGTGGGAGAGGGTAGATGTGGGAATGGCGGGTTTTGAACCCACCGGTAATCCAGCGGGATCTCATCGCTATGTTCATCAGCTTCTCAGGCCTGACTTGGACTTACAAAGCAGATTATCACACCAAGCAACCCACAACATTCCAGAGTCCAACAAGGACGATTCTCCGGAACAAGATCATCAGCATCACCTTCATCATCAGATAGAGAAACACGAATACGATGCAGCAGCTACAACTAGCTCCGGTGGTGGGGGTGGGGGTGGCGGGACTACTTCGGGCCGTCGCCCTAGAGGTCGTCCAGCTGGCTCAAAGAATAAACCGAAACCTCCAATATTTGTAACTCGCGATAGTCCAAATGCACTCGGATCACATGTCCTTGAAGTATCATCAGGAGCTGACATCGTTGAGTGTGTGACGAATTACGCAAGACGGCGGGGACGAGGAGTCTGTATTCTCAGTGGAGGTGGTACAGTTGTGAACGTGATGTTGCGTCAACCAGCAGCAACGCCCACTGGGGGCGTTGTTACATTGCACGGCAGGTTTGAGATACTTTCATTATCAGGAACAGTTCTTCCCCCTCCTGCACCTCCAGGAGCTGGAGGTTTGACAATATTTTTGTCCGGTGGGCAAGGGCAGATAATGGGAGGGAGTGTTGCTGGTCCACTGTTGGCATCGGGTCCTGTTGTGTTAATGGCAGCATCATTTGCAAATGCTGTATTTGAACGGTTACCATTAGAAGTTGAAGACTCGCCTACAGCTGTCCAAGTCCAGCCCGCTGCATCTCAATCTTCAGGTGTCACAGGTGGTGGCGGTCAACTGATAGGCGGTGAAGGTAGCGGTGAAGGTGGTGGAAGGGGTAGTGGAAGTGGGAGTGGTCATTATAATTTGGGAATGAATTTGATGAATAATAATAGTAATTATCAGTTACCAGCAACAACAACAGCTGGAGATGCATTTGCAGGCCATTGGGGTGGTAATGCTCCTAGGCCTCCCTTTTGATGATGATAATATAGAGTGGTTACAGTACCAGTACTGTCGCATGGTTACAGTACTATTATGTATTGATTGAAGATCTAATAATGGTTTATATGTCAAGCAAATTAAGCTTAAATTCTTAAGAGGGATTTAAGTTTCCTAGCGCTCTAGTGCATATATAAGCAGCTGAGACCAATCCCATCCATCATGGAAGGTACAACAGTATGGTGAACCAGGATCATGAGTTGGATCGATGGTGCAAAAGATTTGAACAGAATTTTCAAGATCACCATAAGTAAAGTTCAACAAAACAAAATGAAATTCATGATAAAATGTACAAGCTGTTCCATCCATAGCCAGGCATGATTTTCTCTTTCGAAGATCTTTCTTTTCCTTTTTTCGTTTTTTTTTTTTGAATTCTAGTTTCTTAGCGTTGGTAAATACTGATGAGGAAAATGTGTTTTTGCATACACTTTTTTTCTTCCCATATTGATGCTTGTTTGTTTGTTGCACACTCTGTTTAATCTAAGTTTTGCACTTTGTGGTTAGTACATTATCATGTTATGCACTTTGTAGTTAGTACCACTATCTATGCCTGATTCAGTAGGAGACCATTATGTCTGAAATCTAAAGACACTCATTGCAGAAGATAGCTGAGTGAGAGAATTTGACCAGTTTCCAACGTATTGAAAAACTAAGCATAAATGCATCAAAATTAAGGATGAAATGTTGGAACTTTGGAATCTTTAAAATTTTGTAACTTCAAAAAGTAAAATTGTACAGCACAACATGATAGATTCCTCACTTCGAAACTCTGCACGAGTATGAGAATTCCACTACTTAGATAGATTGAACGGTGACAGAAACAGCCGGGCTACCAGGATCAACTCCACACCACTAACAACCATTTAGACGCTGTTGTATTTTTAATGCAAAAAATGATCTAGAAAATGTACAGGCACTGTATCCATCCACCTCAAATAATCTTGAAATTTTTTAGGTGTTTAATGATCTTTAAAAAAAAACTGAAAACAGTACCCAAATAGAATTCAAACATATGACCAAGTAAAATCAAATATGGTTTTGTATACAAGTGCAGTTTTTCAGGCAGGCCCAAAAAATAGAATTCATCCAATCAATCACATAAATGCTTGCTAAAAGTTTAAAATAACTTTCAAGCTGTGAGTTATAACAATCTAAACAACAAATTTTCTTATTCCCAATTGCAATGACTGAATCGAGAGAGGGCACATACATGCATTTGATGGTGATGCTACTGCTACGTTCTATTCTTCCACACTACAGACTGCACTTCTTCATTGGAATGGTTTTTGATTCCTTGGAACAATCTAGAGCTAGTCAATCGCTCTTACCCTCCTGAGATCCAATCTCTTGCAGGTAATGTTCAGCTTCGAGTGCTGCCATGCATCCTACGCACCATAACAAAAAGATTTAAGAAAGCAGTTTCTTCAACGTCAAGAAACGAACTCAGAAGTACAAAACAATGAAGATTTCCATTAGTAACACAAATAAATCTTACTAACATGCAGAGGGGAAAAGCAAAACGTTTTCAAGCAAAAATGGAAACACAGAAAAAACTGTTATAAACCAAACGCATATGAGGCCATTCTGTTCTCCCACTCGATGGAACCTTGGCTCTAAAAAAACTACGTGAAAGAGAAATAAAAGTGGTAACAACTAGAATGGAATCTCCCAATCAATGGAATCTTACCTCTAAAAAACTACGTGAAAGAGAAATAATATTGGCAAGAACTAGAATAGAAATTTACAGACTTTTTATTTTCAATATATCCTTCCATTTCTAAAAAAAAAACTAGAATGGAAATTCCTGAAGTATTGAGAACTCTGACAAATATATTGACTAGCGTCTGACAATGGAAGAAGGAGCCGCACAATCCCTACAAATGTTTTGTTCTTGTAGTGTCCCTTTCTTATATTTTCTTCCTTTTTCTTATTTTAAAAGCCAAAACTGTGTCATGGCATTTTACTGTGAACATTATTTTTATGATGGGTTCCTCCAACTGTTCCTTTCCAACAATACGTCACTTACAGCACCCATAACTTGAGTTCTAAGTCACACACTACAAGGGATTTGAGGAGACCCAATCCCTTGAGAAAAATCACCCAAGAACAAATTTTGGTTGAGAATGGGGTAGTGGTACAACCCAGTAGCCGTTTAGTATATTATATCACTATTTGAGCCATAAAATAACAAAGGGAGGAGATATATATGAGGGAGTACCATGCTCTTTATTCTCTTTCAGATCATAGTTCCCTAAGATGATTGTTAGATTGACAGTTTTATCCCAAAGGTAATATTTGTTATAAAAATTTCCATTGCTCATTGCGCGTTCCCCTTCCCCTCGCCACAATGATGTTTAGGGGTATGGTTCTCTCGGATGGAGGAATGAATAAACATACTCTAAGAAACCTCTAGGCTCTAAGTTAGGGGCTACCCACTGGAAAGCTTGTATTAATTAAAGGGATACATCAAGGGTGCTCAAAGGCTTTTAGTGGCTCTTCCCTGACAAGGACCCGGGAAAAAGAAATCTACAATTAGGTTTAGCCTACTGCAAAGCTCAATGACATACAAGGACACACATTTCTCTTCTCATTTTGTACAACTAAAGACATACTTGTGATTGAAACACAGAAAGTGATTCGTTCAGTTTGAAGTGTAAGGAAAATCATATTGGTAAGTAACTTCAAATAACCCCACATTGGTATCAACAGCATAATATTAGCACACCTTAATAAGAACAAAGTTCATACCAAGGAGCCCTAGTTAAACAAATAGACTTTGTACAATTTGCTACCTATAGCAGAGTTGTTCTAACATGAACAATGTTTTACGACATAACTATATATTTCCTGATTTCAATTAGGGTATCCATCACTTAATGTGAAAGCTCGATCAAAATAGATTGTTTTCATGGCAATATCTTACAACTGCAATTGCAAGTATAACAAAGAATGAGTAAACTGCACTAACCTGACCCAGCAGCAGTAATAGCCTGCCTGTACTTGTTATCCTGAACATCCCCTGCAGCAAAAACTCCCTTAACACTAGTCAGAGTCGTCCCAGGTGTGGTCACCACGTATCCATCTGAATCGAGCTCCAATTGCCCATCCAAGAACTTGGTAGCAGGCTCGTGCCCAATTGCAAAAAACAACCCTGAAACCTCCAAATCAGTAGTTGCTCCACTAACCAAATTCTTCACTTTCAAACCCCCCAAACTACCCTTATCACCTCCTGTGGCTTCCACCACAGCAGAATTCCAAATAACTTCAATCTTAGGATTAGTCATAGCCCTATTCTGCATAATCTTGGATGCCCTAAATACATCCCTACGATGTATAATATAAACTTTAGATCCATACTTTGTCAAAAAATTAGCCTCTTCCATAGCTGAATCACCACCACCAATCACAGCCAATGGTTTATTCCTAAAGATCGGCGCCGCACCATCGCAGACAGCACAAGCTGAAATCCCACGGTTCCAATACTCTTCAGATCCAAGGAACTTCAACTTCTTAGCAACAGCTCCAGTAGCCACAATCACAGTATCAGCTTCCACAGTTTTCGAATCAGTGAAGACTTTAAAAGGCCTTTTAGAGAAATCAACTTTATTAACAGTTTCTGTAAAGATTTCTGTTCCGAAATGTAGTGACTGTTTCTTACAATTATCCATAAGTTCATGCCCTAGAATTCCTGTAGGAAAACCAGGGAAGTTCTCGACATCGGTGGTTGTTGTAAGCTGACCACCTGGTGCTATATCATTTGCCATCCAACCTTCAAACAAGATTGGTTTGAGTTCTGCCCTAGCTGCATAAATGGCTGCTGTGTGTGCTGCTGGTCCACTACCAATGATACAGACACGGCTTGTTTTGAGCATGTATTCGTCGGCCATGGCTGCTGATATCTTTGGTGGTGATGTTGAGATCGTAACTACTGCTGC
This sequence comes from Papaver nudicaule, assembly GCA_023529015.1. NCBI lineage: Eukaryota > Viridiplantae > Streptophyta > Magnoliopsida > Ranunculales > Papaveraceae > Papaver > Papaver nudicaule. Next base: position 7,525 of record JAJJMA010241840.1, read on the forward strand.
TGCTGATGTTAGGGTTGCTACTCCAGCGAAGCTTTGAAATTTCTTCAGTAGTGATTTCAAGCTTCGCATTTGCCCCTTCTCTCTTTTTAATTGCGACTTTATCTCTCTGTCTTTTGTGAACGAAGGCTCTGTTTGTTTATTTTATAGGTTTTGTTTTGAAAGCGAAAAGTCTGATTTGGGGGTGTTGGGCTTGACACGACTATTCGTTAGGGTTTTATGGTTGAATTCAGGGTGTATCCATTCGCGTTCCATTCGCGTTCAGCTATTTGCCTAGCAAAACAAAAATGAACAAGTCGGCAGCTACACTATGAAGGAGAGTGGTCTACGACAAATGCTTTGGTCCTTGGGGTGAGCATGGACCGGATTGGGCCGATTTTAGCCTCATCCGCGCCGTATCCAATAAATGGCGGATTTTGAATTTTGTATCCGCATCTGATCTATCATCCAACGGATTGGTATCCAATGCGCGTGCGGATGCGCGAATTGAATGTGGATGATCCGACGGATTCTTTTATAATAGAGAGAAAAAAAATTAAGGAAAATGATTTGGATTTCCATAAACCGATACAACAACGTATGCAAGTACCATTTCATGGATAACACTTCCAAGAAAACAAGTTCTTATAACAAGCACCAATTTTGTCACATTGGCCATTATTACAGTGCAATTATTATCTTGTGAGATTTATGTCCCTCGTTTAGCGGTAATTTCTAGCCTTGCAAATTCAGCCAAATTGAATATACTCAATTTTAAGTATAAACCTAACCCCATGTATTTTTAATAAAATTATAAGTATACAATAACTTAGCGGATGTGGGTGTCCACCGAATTTTTAGGAATCCATCCGCACCCAACCCAAAATTCATCGGATTCCAAGAATTGCATCCGCAACCAATCCAATAGTGAGTGGATTGGACACTCAACGGCAAAAATTGGGTGGACCGGATTGGGTCGGCGGTTCATGCCAAATTCTCACCCCTATTTGGTCCACTGTTTTCATTTTGGTGGGGATAGTGGGAAAACATTTTTTTTCTCTTAGGTATTCATACCCTGCTTTTGTGTCGACAAGGCCCACGGTGATATCTTCATTCGGATAAGGCTGTTTGCAATGTACACTAGTTTGGAATGAAAAGACATAAAAGCATGGCCCTGAACCAGTCTTTCCTCAGTCATTCCAGCCAATTTAAAACTTATGCCAGAATCCAGGTTTTGGCGAGGAAAACTATCTCGTCAGAAAAATCACTTTCAACGAGACAATGGCTTTTCACTTTAGCCAAGGAAATTACCTTGTTAAATGCTAGTGAGGTAAACTGTCTCGTCCATTTCTTCTGGCGAGTTATCATGTCTCACCAGAATCCAATGTCTAGTTTGACCTTTTTTTTAAACAAAAATATTCTTTGCAACATTATTACACTCCGCTTACACCCATTATTGGTTAAATTTTAACCGATTTAGCCGTTGGGATTTTCTTTGTATAAGAGAATCCTCCTTCCCAAACAAAACCCACTCAATCAATACAATTTTCATTGATTTTTTTTTCTTCTCTTTTACTCAAAGATGTATAATCCAGCGTCGTCTGCTTCTCCTTCTCGAAAGCCAAAACGAGAGCGAATTTCCACTCACCATATGTCTGTGCTCTTGGTTTGCATGTTCCGTTCATCTTGGCCTTAGAGAAATTGTCATAGAAATTATTGTCATCATGGTAAGGTACAATAGTCAAAAATTTACCCGAAGGTTTCCTTAGTTTTTCGAGTTTCTGAGATAAACTGGTGATGATGTACTTTCATAGCCTGAGATAAGGTTGTTCATGCCTTCCAATTTAAATTTATTCTTGCTAAGTATAACATGAATATTATTGGAGAAGTTAGATGACATCTTTGGGACCGAAGACTGGGATTTCTACCATTTTAAAAAATCTGTTAATACCAAAATATCGACGACTACGTGGCACTTACCTAGGGCTCGGGTCACGATATGAAAAAGAAGACGAAGTACCAAATCCATCTTCCACGCGTTTTACCCCATCACGAGGGATGAAGGGAACTGAGGGTTATGATGAGCCTACTTTAGGTAGGCCTGAGCATGAAGAACGCGTGTTGAAGCTGTTACTTCTCAAGCCTACACTACAACAGAAGGATAGGGAGACGTGTCGATCACCAAGTGGATACCTCAGCGGTGATGAGTCACCAAAGGATAAGAACCAGCGCATCAAGAGCATCGAAGAGGTTAGACAACGAAGATAGATTCTACTAAGGAGGTGTCGATTCAGGAGTGGGCAATCAAGGCGGTGCAAGAAGTCCAGCTGTTTACAAACGACATCAAATGAAGAAGGAACCAAGTGTAGTAAAAACTCATACCTCCATAAACTACTATAAATACCCCACTCCACTGAGAGAGTGGGGGTTGAGCAAAAATTAAGGGATACGCTGAGGGAATACTCGCTATCTGTTAGTCCATCCAGAATATTGTAATGAAGTATAGTATGAATATCAATAGGAGCAATAGCATTTCCCAGGATGTAGGCACCCAACGTGCTGAACCTCGTTATGTTGGTGTGTCATTTAATATTCCAGTGTTGATCACCCCTGGTGATCTAATCTCTTTTACTTAGAGATTATCTGATCATTCAGCACCCAAAACTACGATGAACTCCTTGGACTTGCTATCTTATCCGTAAGTTGCATTGGGAATGAAAGTTGCTGAATGATTACGATTATCGAAGTCATTATAATACTTATATTGGATAAACCGCAGACTCCGTTCTGTATCCTCTATAATGTGTAAATATAGTTGAGGGCGCCAAGTAAGTTTAGATACTTCTAGTGATATTTCCACCCTCTTTGATATGTCCGAGGTATTGCAGGACTAAGGCCACTTATCTAATAATTTTTACAGTTACTCTATTTACTTTTGATTGATGTATGATATGGGAAAATTAGTATCAACAGTTTGGCGCTAGAAACAGGGACCAGTGTCCTTGTATAATCACGGCAACGAAGTTTTCAGCATACCTTTCAGTTTTTATTGGTTATTTTTACCATTTTTAGCTCATTTCGAAAATCGCCCAATAATCTTTGTTTTCTAATAAAATAAACGTTTTTGGAAAACTAGATCTGTACCCTGAGGGACTCACACCATTTTTTAGTGGATAAAAGTGACCCCAAGGAGAGAAAATTTCTTAACCTGAAAAGTAACAAGCAAAAGGGAAGGCAAGCCGCCTACGGTGTATATTTTCGTTCTATCAACGAAGGATTTGTTTTTAAACGTTTTCAGCAGATTTTACCATAGGATCCCAAGAGTACTTATATTCCCATTTCCTTAAAAGACAAAGAAACTTTACGTTCTAACACGTGCGGCAGTACGAGGAGACGTTTCCTCCCAAGGCATCGTAAATTTCAGGGGTGTAGCAGAGGTTTCGAAAAGCAAAGGATAGAAACAGGCAACAAGGAGCATAAAGACAGAAGCGACGAAGGAAACAAAACATCTCTGGGAGAAATCCTACGCCGCGAAAGAAGAAAGACCGAAGACGGACGGATGAATCGGATGAAAAATTTAAGCCATGGGAAAGGCCCGAGATACGAAGATATGATTTTGGAGATGAGCGAGCCACGAGAAGACCTGGAGGAACGAAGAAATGACAGACGCAATTCCATTAGCGAAGAAAGCAGCCAGGAAATGGAGGCCACGAGCAAGGAAAAGGTAATACCCCAAAAGAGGCACGGAGAAAACTGTTAGAGCATTGCTCGGTTGAACCCACTGATATTGCTATCTCAAGTCAGTTGTCAAGTTTATGAGACAAAAACACAATCCTTGATAAGTTTACTCTACAACCTCGGACTAGGATAGTTTTAGGTAATCGAGACGAAGACTGATGAAGACGAAGACCGGAGCTTACTACTTGATAAATCATAACGTCCTCGCTAAAGGTTAGAAAGGTTTTTCCTTTCCGTATCGTATTTACCATTTCTATCATACCAATAGTCTATGATGTTGTTTATATGATCCGAAGGTATTCTAGGATTTCCGCCTTTGCATTTGTCACATTGTGATAATATGTATAGGTAGAGTATGTTGAATTGTCTCTTGAAACATACCACAACGGTGAACGCGTACATGAACGCGTACATGTGATTGTATGGCATTTCAAAGAACGAGCAAAAGTCTGTATGAACGCGTACATACAAGTTCACGGATTCTCCTGAATTCTCCTGAACTCTATTTGACTGAACGCGTTCATGAACGCGTACATATAAGCCATGAGAAAACTTCCAACTTTCATATCATTGAAGTTTTCGGTTTAGGCATGATTAGTTCTCGGACTCGTCCTTACTTGGCCCATGGAATTCAACTACTTAATCCAAGCGATGTTCAAACAAGTATTTGGACCAGAAGTCGCAAAGCGATGTCTAAACATGAATTGGACCAGAAGTCGCAAACCTTCAAACAAGGTTGAGTCTTCTTTAACTATTGGCCTAGTCCAAAGTTCATAGAAGATTGAGAATGGGTAATTAAGCTATGGATCTTCTTAGTTCCGGAACTTGCTTGAGCCCTACTCAAGGTTGCTTAAACTTTAAGCAAAGCCTCCCTTGGTGATCACTATAAATAGATGACCTTCTGCAAGATACAATCTCAATCCTCTACACATCTGTGTATCCTTGCATAAAGGTTAGTCGTCATCTCGAAGTCCTTTTGGACTACGACTATTGAAAGACTTCACTTGAGGATCGTGAAGCACAAGTCGGAAGTAAAATTCCATCTTGTATCTTGGGTCGATTGAATATTTTCAATCTTATCACGACCAAGATTTGATAGAAACTTTGTAAGGTAGATCTTGTATCGTAAACCCTAGAAGTTCCCAAACGCAAATTCACGAACTAGGTTTCATACTAAGTTAGTCACGTGTTAGGAGGTAAAGTTGTTTAGGCTAGATCAATAAGCCCTATTCAACATATCTGATTTCCATTAACCTTGACTTTAAGTCTAAAGGAAATCACAATCGTATTCTTGTTTAATTACTTGGATACTTTTAGGC
>JAJJMA010241850.1:410-11615 GCA_023529015.1 Papaver nudicaule
GATATACTACTTGATCAAATATTCATTTGATTTATCATTTGATGTTTTGATTTGATTTCTTGGATATCATTAACGTGATCATCTATTGGAATCGAGAATTCAGGAGATTCAACATTTTGCTATCTCGAAGAATCACATATACACCGTACTTTTATTGGTATATCTTTTTGTATGATTCAGAATGTCCATTGAACCTACGTGTTCACTTAAGCTTAACACACAAGGCTTGTCTACGTCTGCAATTATACGTTTATCCTGGCCCGTCTAGCAAAGCCTAGGAACTGATGTCGACATTATCAAAGCTGATGACGACATTTGGAAGAATTAATATCTTAAGGAGATTTTCGAAACTAAAAGACACGTTTTCAAAATGAGCTCTTTCTCGGGGAACATATTTGGTAAGCACTATATTTCGAATTAATGAAGTATCCAAATACACCTTTTGAGTATTATTTGCTTTGAATGCTTTTGGCCAAACATTTATTGAAATATATTTTTCATTAATGTAAAATGTCATAGTAATAGATCTCATTAAATGCTATGAGTCTATGTGAGGTATTTCAGAACTATATGCGGAAATGTGCTTTAATGAATTTCCGAAATTAACTTAGCCGCATTTCAAAGCTAAAGCCTTAGTCAATATAAATAGGAGTGGTATCTCTCTTGAAAGCTTTGTAACTCTACCAAGCTCTTCTTCGGAATTGTTAGCTTGTGTTTATCTCACTTTTCCTTTCAGTTACCTTTAAGCTTTTGCTTTCGGTCTGGATTAGTGCAAGTCTTCTCTTGGGGATCGAGAAGCCTAGAAGTACCTCTTACGGGAAACTAGTTTATGTTTACTAGTCTTCTTTGTATTGTACTTGTGTTCTGTTCTATCACGTCTATCAAAACTTGTGATCTTGTTTATTCTATGGTCCTTCTCTTATGCTATAAGGCCACTCAAGATCCTTGTGATTGGAACATACTCTTTATCTGTGTCGGTATAAAATTTGCTTAGAGACATTATACCTAACAGCCAAGTGATTCTTACATTCATCCTATGACTTAAAGGAATATCCTAGTGGAAAATATGATGTCGAGATAGACTATTGGTTTTGCCTGAAAAAACACTGTACCGCTATGAGTACTTTTGTAGTGCTCGAGATCAAAATCGAACAAGACAAGTCTAAACCAAGTCAATGGCCGTTCAAGTCTTACTTCGGTCACAAAGAGGTTAGAGGTTGATCTAGGGAGGGAAACAGTGAAAGAAATTCGAGATCAAGTGTTTTTGGGTGTGAAAGTTCAAGACCTCTGTCGTAGGTGTGACTGGAAATCTCAAGGCTAGAAGTGTGTTGAATACAAAGGTATATTTGCTCTGAGGTTCTGGTGTTTTCAAGTGTTCTTCTTGTTCTGTCTTGGAAGATAGAGGAAGCCTCTATTTATAGTGTTGAACTCACCTTGATATCTCGACAGAGAAGGTGGAAGTCGCGGAAGAGTGGAGGAGTGGAGAACATGAGAACGTTTGTTAACTGCTATAGTCGTACAAAACATATCCACTCAACACCATCTTTCGTAACTGTCCATCATCTCCATCAGTTTTTTTTCTAACTGCCGTAGACCGCCATACCAATACCCCTAAAGTTATCTCCCCGTGTGATGTTTTGATATCTCGTGTAGTATGCACGCCAAGGCCAAGGCCAAGTTTTGTGGCGCATTTAGGCCACGCCACTTCGACTATGGCATGTATGTGCACTTAGGCTATGGCGTATTTTTAGTTCATGGCATGTTTAGCCATGGTGTACTAGGCCATTATATGTTACATTACGGTCTGCCTAAGTGTGTTTAGGCTCCCTGTTGCTTCTCTTCGAGATGTTCAAAAGGCCTATAGTACGTTGTGAAGGTGTTCGCACCATTTTTTTTAGATGTATGCCACATTTTTTCAAGTTCTCTCCAATTATTTTGTTAATTGCCTTCGCCTGGCCGTTGCTTTGTGGATATATCGGAGTTAAAGTTCCCAACCTTACATTGTATTGATTTAAAAGCTTGACGTCAGCACTTAGGAATTCTTTTGCGTTATCCGAGACTATCTCCGCAGGGACTCCGAATCGACAAAATATGTTTTCCCAGAAGAAGGTGAAGACATCTTGACCCGTGTGGTTTTTCAGTGCTTTAGCTTCGATCCATTTTGTAAAATAATCAGTTGCCACTTTGCGAAAGGCCACGGGCTTAACACCGAGTATAGAGTTGTTGCTGGTGCTTGAATCCTTTTGGCGAATCTCTGGCATGCATCACATCTTCGAGATATATCCTTTGCGTCAACCTGCATGTAGGGCCAATAATAACTTTGAGCTTTGGTTCTTTGAGCTAGAGCTCTTGCTCCACTATGAGTTCCCGGTTCGCCGCTGTGAAGTTATGTCATTAGTGCAACACCATTTATTCGGTAAACACATCTTAATAGTGAACCCAAGAATGACTGCCGATACAGGACTCCATCGAGGATTCTGTAGTTTCCCGATCTGCTGAATATATTATGAGCTTCGAGTGGATTACTTGGTAATTCCATAGTTTCCAAATACATTCTTATTGGTAACCTCCAGTCTTCGGTGTCATTACGAGTTCCTCCTTTGAGTCTTCGATGGATGATTTCTGTACTCTTCCAATCTCGATGGTGACAATGCTTGGGTCTGTCATTTTTGAAGCAATAAATGCCAGAGCATATGCGTTATCCTTCCTGCATATGTGCCGTATTTTTAGATGTGGGATTTTTTCCATTAACCTCCTTGCCGATTTCTTATACTTCAGTAATGAGTCGTTTGTTTGGTAGCTCCCATCGAGTTGCATAACTACCAGCTGAGAATCTGTGGTTATCCTTGCCTCCAGGATTTCAATTCCTATCATGAGTTTTAACGTGTGAATCATTGCCTCGTACTCCGTCTCGTTATTCGTGGCTTCAAATCCTAACCGAAGTGAATATATCGTTCGCCTTCCTCCTGGCGAAGTAAAGACTATTCCCATTCCACGACCATCTCCGTTTACTGACCCATCGATTTAAATTTCCCAATGTCGAGGATGACACTGTTGTATAAGGTCTAATGGCATATCCTCTTCCTCGATGCCTATCATTGGTTCTCATTCGTCGTCTTCTTCGATAGGGAATTCAACCAGAAAAGTCAGCTATAACTTGAGATTTTTGTGTCATTCGAATTTCGTTGACTACATCGTATTTCCCTATTTGAGCATTCCACTTTGCAATTCTTCCCACTGCCTGAATGTTTTTAAGAACTGATTCGATGATGTTTTAGTTAATACGATGATTCGATGGGCCTGAAAGTTTGTTCGAAGTTTTTGAGTTGCCACCACCAATGTTAGTATAAGTTGCTCTAATTTGGTGTGATTTTTCTCCACTGGAAAGAGTGTCCTACTGATGTAATATACGGGTTTTTCCTCCTCTCTGGTTACAAGTACGGCACTAATGGCGTCAGAATTGGCTGCTATGTAAAGCCTTAAGTCTTCATCCTTTTCTGGCCGCTGCAGGGCTGGTAAACTTGCTAAGTAATTCTTGATTCCCTGAAACGCGGCTTCCCTTTCATATGTCCATACAAACTTTTCCCCTTTTTCTGAATATTGAAGAAGTTTTTACATCGATCTGAGGATCGAGCAATAAATCTACTCAAGGATGTTATCCTCCCATTTAGTGCTTGTACGTCTTTTACCGTTGTTGGTGATGGCATATCTCGAATTGCCTGTACCTTCAACGGGTCTGCTTCGATACCATTTTTCGTAACGATGTACCCTAAGAACTTTCTCGAGGTAACTCTGAATATGCACTTTGCAGGATTGATTTTCATATTAATTTGACGCATCTTCTCCAGTATCTCTCGCAAATCTTCCACATGAGTTGTTGCTTTCTTTCTTTTCACCAACATATCATCTACGTAACCTTCTACAGTCTTTTTCAACCAGGGACGAAAGAGATTCTCCATAGCCTTCTAGTACGTGGCACCAGCGTTCTTTAAACCGGACGACATTCGAGTGTAGCAGAATAACCCGTTGGTTGTTATGAATGTTGTGTGTCTTTGATCTTCCACCATTTGATCTATGCTCGGGAGTGGGTGCAGGTCCTTGGGGCATGCTTTATTCAAATTGCTAAAATCGATGCAGATTCGTACTCCTTTGTTTTTCTTCGGGACTATAACCACGTTCGAGATCCAATCTGCGTACTGAATTTTCTTAATGATTCCTGTTGTAATCATCTTATTGAGTTCGGATTCCACTGCCTCCTGATATATAACTGCTAGTTTCCTTGGTCTTGCTTTTAATCGGTCATTCAATTTCTTTAAGGAGGAAATACTCCAGTTCCTTTTTAGGGGAACATTACAAGAGTAACAGTTATATATAGACTCACCCTAACAGCCTAAGGCGGGCCTAATAACTAAAATTCTATACACACTAGAGATTACATTTTTGTTCTATTATCTGCAAACATCTCTGGGGCTAAAATTTTCTACCAAAATTAAATTACACAATTGATCCATATAAGAATCTAGATACCATATAAAACCCGTAGGTTTATCAATGGTTATTTCAGCTGGAACCCGGATTAGATCGTCAATCGCACTGGCTCCCCTCAAATTACCAGTTGAATCCTCATAAAATGTAGGACCATAAGTCTCAAAAAAAAGCCTCGTAAGTTCTTGGACATCCCCATAACGTACGCCCATCATATAATAAGCCATAAGGCCTAGTCGTGGTTTCCTTAGCTTTAGAGAAATAAAGCCCAAAGAACACTGAAACTAGCCCAGCACATGAACCAGTAATAGCCGGATCGAAGGTCAAGCCCTTACCCGCCAAATCTAAATACGCAATCATCATTCCCGTACACAGACTAAAATTCAAAGTTTCATAATAACCAGTTTCTTCAAAAACAGGATCATCATTAATTCCATGCGTTAATGGTGACATGCTAAACTTGGGTCAATTCCTGGCATCTCGCTCATCCTCCAAACAAATACGTCTGAATATTCTTTTAACAAATTTTCCAACTCCATTCGTTGTGCTTCTCCCATTAGCGTTCCGATTTTCACAATTTTGGTTCCTCGATGGTTCCAATGTTTACATCTGTCGTAGGCTCTGTTGGCGTGAAGTTTGGTGTTTCCTCGTTCATTGGGTTGGGGTCCTTCAGAGCTTCTTTTGCGATTGCCTCGTTGTTTCCCTAGATGACTTGATTAATTTCTATTTCGATCACCACGACCTTTTGATGTCTTTGACGCTCCCTTCGATTACGTCTCGCATACTTTGACTGCTCGATGTCCTTCATATGACAAGCTTGTGACTCCTTGGTGTCACCAATGATTTCGCCTATGCCCAAAGGAGTTGGAAACCAGAGTTTCTGATGCAATTTTGATGCCACCCCCAAGAGTCCGTGTAGCCATGGTTGTCCCAGTATAGCATCGTACGGTGGCTCGATGTCCAATACACAAAATGTGGTGTTTAACTTTATCGACCCTACTATATCGGCAAAGATACTTCCCCTTTTGGCTTTGATGCTTTGCCATTGAATCCATAGATTGTGTAGTCCGAAGGTACCATTGGGGTATCTTTGAAGAATTGTCTGTAAGCTACTCCGAAGAGAACATCGACGGAGCTTCCTGGGTCAATCAATATTTTCGGCAGTGATTCCCTATTTACGATTGTAGTTATCACCAAAGGATTGTTGCTCGATCCATCTTCGGGAATATCTTCTGCTGAGAAAAATACCGGTTCTAACTGCCAGGGTTCAAATTTCCTTGCTTCTTCAACTAACATTATCTCTTTCCCATCGTTATCTCTTTTGTGTATTCTCCCTGTTATGGTGCTTCGTAAGCTGATGTTTTTTCTCGAGTGTATCATTGAGTTGCAATAGATAAGGTGTAGTGTAGCTCCATTTTGTGATTCCATCTCGATGTGTTCCTTCGATTTCATGTATTTGTGAAAACGACCCTGCAATGTAGCCGACAAGTGAGGTCTTCAGTAGTTATTCGTGCTCTATAGGTCGGACATGTATACTATTGGTTGTAACTAACTCTGTCATAGGAAGTTTTTCTGTTTTCGTACGATCCATTGATATCCCTAGATTTTCTGATATTTAAAACTTTTGTAACTTCTTTCCCTAATATCCCTCATTTGCCTAGATCTACCTTCCAAAACTGGAGGTTCCAGGAAATCCTCATTTCTTATCTTTCCTAGAAAGGTTACGACGTTACGTGAAATCTAAAAGTAACAAACTACTTCCCCTGATATAACTTTTGCCTAATGTAGATGGTGAAAAATGGAGAAGGGATAAAATCACAAATCTCCTTATGTTATGCCTTTCCAAGAAGCGATTGCCTACTCAGGCAGATTTCTATAGCTCTACGAGTTCCCTCTTATAGCCTCCCGGGTGGAGAGAATGATATTGTAGTGCAATTGCCTATTCGGGCACATCTCTATAGCTCAGAATGCGACCCGTTCTACGAGCTGAATAAACTCTCTATGAGTTCTCTCTTATAACTCCCGGTGAAGAGGATGATATCATAGTGCAGTACTGATAATCTCACCAGCACATTAAACCCATTAATCTGCTTCATGTCGACATCGCCTCGAATTCCTCGGCATCAGAACCAGATCACTCAATGGTACATGGTGAAGAGTTAACAGAGACGCATCATCATGGATTTCCTCTCAATACGACTCAACATCTGAGTCTTAATGAAAATCTCAGGAATATCGAAGCTCTAGGCCTGTCCAGAGCTCTCTGAGAAGCATACAACAACCTAAACAGGCTTAAACAGACCTCATCCCAAGCTCAGGATGGTCTGACATACCATGGATAAACACGCCATGACTTCAAGTATGTTGTAGCACAAGCACGCATACCATAGCAGCGTGACCAGAACACGCCAGCCGCAACATGGCCTTGGCGCCATGAACCATGGCGCCACAACAAAGTTGGCCCTGGACAAGGGCCAAGGCCGTGGCGCCATCAACCCATGGCGCCATGAGACTTACAACGCATAGCGCTATTAACAAATTGGCCTTGGTGCCATGAACCATGGCGCCACCTCAAAACCAACCTTGGACATAGCCAAGGCCGTGGTATGTCCAGATTACGGCGCCATGAAAACTCCGCCTTGGCCAGCGCCCAAGGCCACTCCTACACGTCCACCATGAATGTTCCAGAAGCACCACACTCATGCTGGTCATGGCATCATAGTCGTATAAAACTACTCAAACTCGACACAACTACGCAACATCTGCACACCACTCGAGATATCAAAACATCACACGGGGGGGTAACTTTAGGGGTATTGGTCTGGCGGTCTACGGCAGTTGAAAGAAACTGATAGAGATAATGGACATTTACGAGAAGATGGCGCGAGTGGACATGTTCTACACAACTCAGGCAGTTACGGAAACCAACCCATGTCCTCCACTCCTCCACTCTTCCACGACTTCCACCTTCTATGTCGAGAGATGAGGGTGAGTTCAAAACTATAAATAGAGGCCTCCTCTATCTTCCAAGGCAAGAAGGAGATCATCCAGAAAATAACCAGACATTCAGAACATCTGAATGAACCAGAGCCTCAGAGTAAACACGCCTGAGCAACCAACACACTTCTAGCCTTGGAGATTTCTAGTCACTCTCATGATGGAAATCTTGAACTCTTACACCCAAAACACATCCTCAACCTGATCTCAAGTTTCTTCACTGTTTCCCTCCCTAGATCAACCTCTATCCTCTCTGTGACCGAAGCAAGACGTGAACGGCCATTGACTTGGTTTAGGCTCGTCTTGTTCGACTTTGATCTCGAACACTACGAAAGTACCCAGAGACGGTGCATTGTTTTTCCAGGTAAAAACAGTTGGCGACCACAGTGGGACATCATTATCTCGGTTCCAGAAAATTTTCTCGAAGATGGTTGAACTTAGGTCGGGATCAGATACCAAAAACCCCAACTCTTCAACTGACGGTGCTGTAGCCTCTAATGCAGCACCTACCAACCCACCTGCATCCAGCAATACCCCCAATGTACCTGTTACCCAAGATACTTCCCCTTCAATACCTATCATCTCGACTATACCCATCACCCCAATAACTCCTAACGCTTCAACCCACACCTCTGAGAAGAACCCTTCCTCCAAGACTTAGGTCGACGCTACCACCGAGAAAGGAAAAGGAGCGTCAGGAGCATTAACTACGGAGGAGTTGGCCAAACGTCAAGTTGTCCTCGCGGAAAGCCAAGACAAGAAGTTCGACACGCAACCAGGGATTCTGGATTGTCTCTAAACTCTAACCTTGAAGCTGTCGAGTTCACCGGTCAAGGGAACGCCTGAGGCAGCCGCTACAGACGCCTACTCGTCCGTCATCCACATCCGAGGTGATGAAGAACCTCCTGCTCCAGAAGAATCTCGCCAAAGAGAAGGACAACCATCCCGCTACGTCACGACAGACGACTAGGAAAAGCTACTATGAAATCGAGAAAGAAAGGTGGCGCTACCTATCCACCAACACCGACCACCGTACCCACACGAAGTACAGAGGAAAGGCCCTACCACGGAAGTGACGCATCCAAAGCGCACTAATTCAGCCCCGGGGACCCCGAACAAGAACATGAACCAAGGAGGGCCGCAACAACCGGAGATGCGGAGGCAAAAGGCCAGACCAGAGATACTAGACTACCCGTTTCCCATAGAGGAGGTACTAGAGTTGCTGTACACTTGGATCCAGGACGGGGCAATAAAACTCCCTCCGATACGACAGCCTCCTACAGCCGAAGAGGTAGCAAGCCCAAGCCAAGGTGGAGTCCGGGGAATTGCACCTAGGAAACGAAGGAGTATACCAAGATCCTCTACCCGTTCGAGCATTCACCTTCCCTGAGGAACCGGTGAACAAGAGGGTGGAGGAGATAATGTACCAACTATGCGAGACTCTCTGCCTCTCGAAACCGCAACGGAAAGACATGTTCACAGCACTCAACGTGGTGGTATCGGAAAAATGCCTACCCTTCAAGGAAGTCAATGAACAGACAATGTCCAAGCAGGGGAAGCCAACAGAAGGACAAGGCTGGGGACTCCTCACAACCGCCCGCCTCTCTCATGATGAACTCTCGAAGACACTCATCGACCCGGGATCCCCAGTGAACATCATCTCAGCCAAGACTCTCAGAGCCGCTAACATCCCTCGCAGCAGAGCCATCCATGCCCCTACCATCATCAAAGGTCCTGACGGGGTCAAAAATGCACTTACGGGTGGATCGACCTTCCCGTCGAAATCACCACAATCCCAACCATAGCGGAGTTTCACATCGTTAAGGGAGTTGTCGAGAACGACATGGTGTTGGGACGCCCGTGGACCTACAACAACCAGGAGACACTTCCTCTGGAGTTCATGGAACAGTTTGTACAAAAGAGCAGCATCGCGAAGGCAGTAGTCACGCCTGCAGAACCCAAGGGAGTCAATAAGGACCCCCTCAACCAAGAAGGTACTTCGTCCACCCCTCTTTAATATGATAGCCCACATTCACCGAGTCATTGGGGACTCACCACGAGGAGAGTCACTCGAGAAGAAAACCCTGGAAAACCCGCAGTAGACATCGACACAGCTGTAAGAATCTTCATCAAAGCCCTTCAGGAATCTGGAATTGTACGTGACAAGCCGTGCAACGTTAAGATCCGAGGAGAAGGCGAACTCATCCCTTACGACATACCGCCTGAAGTCTTCGAGACCATCCCAGACTTCAAAGAATATGTAGAACTGTTCAACCTCAAACAAAAGGCGGGGAAGAACGCAGTCGTATATGCTACCACCCTAAAGGAAGATGAAGTGCCAAGGACGCCAACCTTGGAGGAACTAGCCAAGTGTCGAGACGATCTTCCGGAAAGACGGATCAAGACCCAAGTTGAAGTCTCGGCTCATCTCGAAACTCTAACCGCGAAACCATCAACAAGTTCACAAGCCAAAGGAACTCCCAGATCTGCTACTAGTACGAACACCGCGGCGATCCACGTCTAGGATGATGAGATGATCTCTACTCAAGCAGAACCTCAACATGAAGAGAGCCACAACTCGGATAGACCACTCCAGAACCCAGAGGAGGAGACGACGCCAGTTCACCAGCACCGACAAACGTGCCCACACAGGGTGTAGAGGGCCTCTTTCCCCAAGAAGGGAGCGTCGACACCACCGAGTACTGAGACTCAGAAAATTCCCGTAGCCCCCACTGGCAGAGCCTGCAGTTAGTACGACAACCTCACCCGACATTGGAGCTCCGCGAAGTGATCCTTGTCTACGAGCCCTCCATGAAACTGGAAAAGACTTGCCTCGCCTACACCAGCGCTACCGGAGAGGGCCAAACCCCTAAGAAGCGAAGAGGCTTGTAATGCCGACGGCGACATCAACCGCATCAACAAGCAGTACAACAACAACTTACCTTCCGTGAGTACCATCACCGAAGGGAATAAGAGGAAGAGTCCAGCTACAGAGGTGAAACACCCAGAGCATACGACTTCAAGCTCGCTTTGAAAACTCCAGGTGACAGTATGGGTCGAAGCGGATCACAACACAAGTCACGGCGCCACGAATCACGACGCCACAAGCTAGGACACCACGAGTGATGGCGCCACAAGTCACGGCGCTGCAACTATTGGAAAGGGGTAAATCAAGCTAGTAGTACCCATGGCAACAAAGGACTTACCAACAAAACACTGAAGGGACGGACAGATCCATCATCACTAATAGAATGACGACGAGACATGGGACTTCCAGAGTCACCACTACAGCCAGCCTGGAACTCCAGGGTTTGGACTCTCAAGACAAACCTGAACACAAGCATGTCCAGCAATCCAACTCTGCTACTCGATCGAGAGAAACCCCCTGGAGAACCAAGAGGAGGAGGCGCATCTCTATCTCGTCCACACCAACCTCCCTATCTAAAAGACCCCTCTCTCATGGGATGCTCCTCACTGGAGGAAGTTCTAATTTCAAACTGTCGAAGCCGCAGGGTAATCAACCACAACCGTCCCTGTCTTGCTAGAGAAAGATCCAAGCAGTAAGGATTGAAGAAGCTCGTGATAACAGGAGACCCGCTAGCAAACCAGATAACAGGGTATTGACACAATACAACTCGAAGGGTCCTGAACAAGAATGTGACTCAAGCATAAGATACAGATCTGCAACAACAACCGCGGGGAGTACGAGGACTGAAGCCTATA
>JAJJMA010241856.1:0-10790 GCA_023529015.1 Papaver nudicaule
AGATGTTATAGATCGAGTTGTAATTCTTGTATATTAATCGAAAGGGGCATCGAAGTACCCGTGATACATTGCTTTCTAGGAATAACATTTTCCGATATACATACTTTGCATTCCAAGCATTACCGACTCCTGATCCATCTTCGTTAAGTAACTTGTACATGTTCCTTTCCCTGATGTCTGTTTGACTACTAACGATCCTTCCCAGATAGGTTCTAGCTTACCACAAGTTCCTTTCTGATAAGGTGGGATTTCTCGCAATACCAGCTCTCCTAGATGAAATTCTCTTTCGATAACTTTTTTGTTATAGCCTCGTGCCAATCCCTGCTGATAGTTTATTAAATTTTGGAGAGCTACTTCCCGAGTTTCTTCTAGGTCATCCAACTTTGTAGATATTAAATCGGCTGTAAGGTTCTTTTCCCAGTATATATGTTTGTCTGTTGGTAGCATAACCTTTGTTGCCAGCACTGCTTCTGTTCCGAATGTGAGTTGAAAGGGAGTCATTCCAGTTGCCTCTTTTTTAGACGTTCGATAGGCCCATAATACATTGTGCAAGTGCTCGCACCATTCTTTTTTGTGGTGTAAGACTCTATTTTTCAGGTAATCTCTGATTTTCTTGTTAGTCGCTTTTGTTTTACCATTGGTTTGAGGGTAGATCGGGGTTGACGTTCCGAGCTTGACGTTATATATACTGGCGGAGTAGAAGTTTGTCATCGTTGCCTACAAACTCTTGCGCATTGTCTGATACTATCATGGCAGGTACGCCGAATCTACAAAAAATATTTTCCCATATGAAAGTGAAGACATCACGACATGTATGATTTCTCACTACTTTATCCTCAGTCCATTTTTTGAAATAATCCGTTGCCACGATAATATACTTTCCATGTCCTGATCTTGGAATAAAAGATCCTACAATGTCGATTCCCCACTTAGCAAAGGGCCATGGGCTCAATACTGAGTTTAGGTTGGTTGCTGGTGCATGTATCCTTTTGGCAAATCGTTGGCAAGCATCATACCCTTCGAGAAATATCTTTTGTATCGGCGTGCATGTAAGGCCAGTAGTACCCCTGAGCTTTGGTATTTTGAGCTAGCGCTCTTGCTCCACTGCGATTCCCTGCTTCTCCACTGTGAAGTTTTGTCATCAATGCAACACCATCCTCTCGACAAACACATCTTAACAACGGTCCTAGATAAGATCGGCGATATAATACTCCATCTAGAAGTCTGTAATTTTCGGATATGCTTAGCTTGTGGGCTAAGAGCGTATTACTTGGTAATTCCTTGGTTTCCAAACATTTCCTGATTGGTGATCTCCAGTCGTTGTTGCCTTTTTCTACTTTGATTGCCATTATATTCACTTCCTCTGAGCCTTCGATGGACGATCGTTGAACCTTTCCTATCTCAATAGCAGTAACACTCGGATCTGTTATCTTTGAAGCGATGAATGCCAGAGCATTGGCGTATATGTTGTCTTTCCTGCATATACGTCGTATTTTTAAGCTTAGAATCCGTGCCATATATATATATTTTTTGTTAACTTCTTGTATTTTAATAACGAATCATTTGACTGGTAACTCCCATCGAGTTGTCTAACTTCTAATTGGGAGTCTGTGGTTATCCTTGCCTCTTCGATTTCCATTTCCTGCATGAATTTTAAGGTATGAATCATAGCTTTGTACTCTGTCTCATTGTTCGTAGCTTCAAATTCCAATCGAAGTGAATACTATACCGATTCCTCGACCATCTCCATTGACTGGCCATCTGTAAATATCTCCCATCTTCTTAGATGACACTGCTGTAAAAGGTCTGATGGTTCTTCCTCTTCCTCGATGCCCAATATTGGTTCGTCTTGTTCTTCGTCTGCTACAGGGAATTCATCTAGGAAGTCTGCGATTACTTATAATTTCTGTGTTGTACGTATTTCGTATAAGACGTCGTATTGCCCTATTTGAGCATTCCATTTTTCTATTCTTCCAGCTGCCCGAGTGTTCTTGAGTACAAACTCGATCGGGTTTTTGGTTAATACGATAATTCGATGGGCCTGAAAGTATGTCCGAAGCTTTTGAGTTACCGCCACTAACGCTAGTATGAGTTGCTCTAATTTGGTGTAATTTTTCTCTGCTGGTAGAAGTGTCCTGCTAATGTAATACAATGGCTTCTCCTCATCCTTCGTAGTTACGAGTACTGCACTGATTGCTTCAGAATTGGCTGCAATATATAATCTTAGGTCCTCATCCTTTTCGGGTCGCTACATAGTGGGTAACCCTGCCAAGTAGTTCTTTATCCCCTGGAATGTTGCTTCTCGCTCGTCCGTCCACTTAAACTTTTCTCCCTTATTTTAAAATGTTAAAAAATTCTTTACATCGATTCGTGGATCGGGCAATCAATCTGCTTAAAGCTGCTATTCTTCCACTTAGTGTTTGCAAGTCCTTTACTGTCGCTGGAGATGGCATATCTCAGATTTCTTGTACCTTCGCTGGGTCCGCTTCGATTCCTGTTTTCATGACTATGTACCCCAAGAATTTTCCCGATGTGACTCCAAATATGCATTTGACTGGATTGATTTTCATGTTAATTTGTCGCATCTTCTCCAATATCTCTCGTAGGTCTCCCACACGAGTCTCTGTTTTTTTACTTTTCACCAACATGTCATCGACGTATGCTTTAACAGTTTTCTTCAACCACGTACGAAAGATGTTCTCCATTGCTTTTTGGTACGTTGCGCCAGCATTCTTTAGACCGAATGCATGAGAGTATAGCATAATAGTCCATTGCTTGTGATGAAGGCGGTGTGATTTTGATCTTTCTTGGCTAATGGGATTTGGTTGTAACCAGAATACTCATCCATGAAACTTAACAACTCATGACCTGCTGTAGCATCCACTATTTGATCGATGCTTGGTAAGGGATGAGGGTCCTTCAGACAAGCTTTGTCGAGGTTACTGAAATCGATGCTAATTGGAACTCCTTTGTTTTTCTTTGGCACTATCACCATGTTCGAGATCCAATCAACATGGTGGATTTTCTTTATGATTCTTGTTGCCATCATTTTGTTGAGCTCTGATTCTATTGCCTCCTGATATACTTCTGCCAGCTTTCTTGGTCTTTGCTTGAACGGTCTTGCGAGATGGTTGATGTCCAAATGATGACATTGCGAAGCTTGGATCGATTCAGGCATCTCACTCATCCTCCAAGCGATTACATCTGCATATTCTTTCAGCAAACTTTCCAGTTCCAAGCTTTGTGCTTCTTCCATTAGCATTCCTACCTTTATTATTTTTGGCTCGTCTTCCGTTCCAATGTTCATGTCCTTCGTTGGTTCTGTTGGTGTGAAGTTAGGTGCTTCCTCGTTCATAGGGATAGGATCCTTCGAAGCTTCTTTAGTTATTCCCTCTGTGTCACCCTCGATGATTTGATTTATTTCCCTTTCTTTGACTTCTACCCATTTTTGCTTTCGGCGTTCTTTCTGGCTACGCTTCGCATTTTAATTTCCTTCGCTCGATATCAGTCTCGTGGCATAATCGTGCGTCCAATGCGTCACCAAGTATTTCTCCACTACGCCAAAATGGCCGATTAGCAACAGATATATACGTTGCTATGAATTTCAGCAACGCTTATATACGTTCCTAATAAGGTGTTGCTAATTATTAGGAACATTTTTAAACGTTGCTATAATTAATTACGCAACCGTTTATAAACATTGCTGAAATAAGAATTAAAGCTACATTTATATACGTTGCAAATATGTATTGGGAATTAAAAAAATATATAATTACACACAATATATAATTATATTTTCAAAATTCCAGAATTACCAATTGTATGAAACCTGCCCAGGTAATAATTAATATACAAGATTTTATTTTCATTAATAAAAGATACAATATTTCACAACATTTTAATTTTTTTTTCAATATACATTTAGAAACTAAATTCAGGCACTAGCCATCATGGGTCTTATATTCTTACTCTGCTTTAAGTTACAAGTTAAAGACAATTTCATGGACCTTAAAAATAAATTTCAAGGATAGATAAAGACCTCTCCATCGCCATGTTGGGGTTCGAGACAAGAAAAATCAACAGTTTTGACTGTCAATGCGAGCAGGTGTTCCTGTCTTCAACTGATCAGTTTCAAACCCAAGTCGCTACAAGTCTTTAATGAGTCCGTGAGAAGCTCACTCACCATCCCAGAGATGCTTTTCCAACCCAAATTTTACCACCTATGAATGTTCAAGTGGTGAGAACAACAGTAGAAGATGCATAGTCCCAAAAAAAGTCTGAACGCCTTCCACATCGTTATTCTTGCCTAGTAAAATATCAATTATAATAGCCTCTCTAAGTGAAAGATTTTGTGCACTGAAAAATACAAGGACGACCAATCAGAGGATGTATATATTATGTCAGAAGGTGATAAAACAAAACATTAACTTGTTAATATCAAGGTCTAATTTCTTTACATAAAATTATACTTGTTCGACCTATACCAAAATACAAGAAAAAACATTTACATAAACGTCCACTTAACTTAATCCACTGAGGCGTAAGAAGAAAAAGGTAGCCAGTCATCTATAACCTTCCAAATATACAAGCGACAATGCACTTATATACTTTTCGGGCTCGGAAGCTGAAGATGAACTTGGTGGATGACCACAACTGGACCTGATTACCTTATCCCAGTCCCTGGTTCTCATGCCTTTAGCATTCATCATTTAGAGCATTGCACCCCTTTTCACCTACTATTCAAATATGCACCCCTATAGTGTACACTATAAATTACGGTTACCTGTATTAGAAATCAGACAAATGCAACATTTTCTAGCCAAGCAAACTACTCCAGCGTTGTTTAAGAACATCATATGCCTCGGAACAAGGAAGAACCTTCAAACTTATGTCCCCGTTACCGTTAGCCTCTTCGGTTACCAGGCCGAGTCTCAGCAGTGTTTCCATAGCCTTGTCAACTGGCATTTCAACCTGTTATTTTGTACTCAATAATTAATGACTTATCATATACCAATAGTTTTGTTGAAAATAGTTAGCATCAGCGCTGAATACCTTTTCGTTGAGTTTATCATACAAGAATTTCTCACATGCCTCTGCGATGCTTTTGCGAGTAGTCGCCTGCATTATAAACAATGGTTAGAGTGCTTACATAACAAACACCTGCAGTGTGAGTGTAGAAAATGCCTTAGCCTATTTAGGGCACTCAAGAAGTGATTTTGTATAGAAGGGCTACCATAGATGTGAAGAATGGTGATAGCAGCAACCTTCAGCGGTTATCATCCACATGGAGAGTGCGCCGAGCAGAGGAAGGGCAGAGCGGCATAACTCAAGACAGCGGAAATGGCACGTCACCGACAAAGGCTGATAAAGTTGGTTGAGCATTTATTATGGGTCAGAACGGTTGGATTGTCAGAGCTGACTTATTGACTCAGTGGAGTTCGAGTCATTGATCTTATCCAATCTAGGGCAAAGAGCGCTGAAGCATTGAGGAAGGACGCTGAAGCATTGAGGAAGGTCGGCGGTATTGAAGGTTGGCAGAAATGGACAAATAGTGTCAGAGTCATATTGTCTGTATTAGCTGTATTCCACCATGTAACTAGCGCCTATAAAAGGCCATGTATCACAACTGAGAGAGGGGTTGGAAAAGTGAACTCTAGGGTTGATCTATCGAGAGATAAAGAACTCTTCTTACTCTCCTTGGCTCAATTTCTAGGGAAGAACTTAATACTTTGTAGAGTGATTATCCTTAGCAAGGTGAGAACTAATGCAAGGATTCAATTAATAATATATAGTGCTTGAGAGTTGTTGCTTATTTATCATTCATATCATACTTATGGCGTCATTATCTTCTTATGTCTCTTGCATTCTGAAAAAGAAGGGGTACCGAAATACTACCAACTTTTTGTTTTGGCTCGTGAGTCTTATGGTTAAAGTCTGGACGATCTCAAAAATCAATGTCCAAACCTCTAACTGGAGTAATCTCGACAGTTAGGCAATAACGTACTACTTGGTGCTTTAATTATAAATCAGAGTTATAATGCGGAAAGTAAAAGCACACAAGACACCAAACGTTTTTTTAACGAGGAAACTGCCTTGCAGAAAAACCTCGGGACCTCGTCCAGTTTGAACACCGCCCAGTACAAACTGACTACAAACACTAGCCTACTATAAGACTTCGGTCTGGGATGTAGCAGAGACCAACTCAAGCCCTCCAAGCGAATTGGCTACTGTCGCCTTCCTTACGTCTCTGGATCCCCCACAGATCGTCACGCACTTGATTCCCCTAGCTGACGTCCGTTACAGGCCTAGGAGTTGCTTTGACCGATGCCAAAGGCTTGTGTCAGCAATACTGGCTTTTCAACCAAACTGTTGACGTATGGTGTAACTGTCCTCTATCAGTTTACCATACACAAGATGACTTCCTTCGGATTGTTAAATCCAGGTCATACGGAAATCTACTTCTTGAATCGGGGCTGACACGCAAACCAAGTAAGCAATGCCCAATTCGAATCTACCTCAGTTATACACGAAGAACCACTTAAGGAACTTATATAACTGGAGCCAACTAGGTCTTACAACACCGAGTGCAGCCGTGCGTTGCTACCTTTCCAACCTTGTTGAGTAACGTATCAGTTCTTGAATAGCCGTATATCAGAAGAGGCGGACTTTAGAATAGACAAGAACGTGATCAGGTTACCAAGGTTACAGGTTAATCCGATTTCAACCAAAGATGGTTTCAATCTCCTACCTGTGCTTCCCAACTCTCAAGAGAAGTCTTTATAGTCGTAGGGAGTTCCCAGAGGAGCTACAACCTATAGAGGATGACTATACCACAACAAGCATTCACCGAAGTGAAAAGAGTTTACGCTACCTTCCCTAAGGACCTTCACGTATGCTTGATGCTTGCGGTATTTGTCCGTAGACACCTCTATTTATAGCACTCAATAAGATAGGTTGCTTTGGAATTAAGCAATCAATTACTTGTCCCACAAGTTAAGGAAACCCTAAACTTGCCAACCAAGTAATAGAGATTAATCTCAATTGGAATTCTTTTTAGAATTATCTGCCAAGTGTTTTGTTGGCTCAAAAACACTTCAAGATAGAAATCCAACAGACCAGAGATAATCTTATCTTATTGACTCATTGAGGATCGTTTGATGGAACACAAAAGGTATTTATGTTTTACACAAGTCCATCTAAGAGATAAAAGAGTTTTGGAATTTGACTCAGGGTGAAATTCTAGGAGAATATTCACTAAATCCGACACCAGTAAGATAACTACTGTTAGGTTCACGTACTGGTACGTGAACAAAATAGTCATCTCGAACTCAGAGAATTTCCGAGTGTCTGGTACGCAAACTGGTTCGTGAACCGTGCGCCTGTCAGATTTCGTCAAATCGGGATTCCGCTGGAAGTACTGGGCTGAGCCAGAACCTAGACGTGAGAACGTCCTTAGCTGTGATCCATGGACTCTTTGCTCAAGAGTACTCCTTTAGATTCATCCATATCCAACTAACAGTTTGCAAGCAAACCATTGCAATGGACACATGGCGTCGAATCTATCTCATACATTCTTGTACTCACAGTATTTGTGGGATCAAACACTGGTCATGACACAAGGCCACGTTACACAAGAATACGATCTCAATCGCTATTATCACTACTAAAGTAGTCGACTATATTTCGAAAGAATAGAGAAAGTAGAATAGAAGAATATCCATAAAGTCATAACTCCTACTAACCTTTTGTCGATGAAGAATAATTGATGTCTTCTTTGTCTTCACAGTCTTCGTCTTCAAGGTCTCTACTACTTTGTCTATATCCCATTTCCGAAATCTAAACTCTAGTAGGCTAAATCAAGAATTGAGGTTTGACACCTAAAACTGACAACTAGCTTGACATACCAACGCTAGTGGGTTTGACCGGACAATGCCCTAACACAAAATATGGCAATATTTGTAGTTTAACAGCGGCTTTAGTAAAGTTAAGTGTATTATGGCATGTTTTAGGTATTTAAGTATGGGTGTATTGGTAAAATCTCACCCATGGGGATTTTACCAACTACATGCAGGGAAAATCCAGAAACATAGAAACATTATTTGACAATGTTGGTATCTAGAATTTGTAGAGATAGACGAGAAGAGATGTAACGACAGTTTAAAACTATAAGGAACTAACGAGTTCTGCTAGTGCTGCAAACTTTTAGCTGAGGAAACTAAAAACAATTAAAAATGATGCTCCATAGTCACCTACAATATGGTGAGATGCCATATCTAATACCAAGGTAGTTCAAGATGTTATACCAGACAAATAAACATTTAGACAACTATACCTTGTCGCAACCATACTAACTTCACACAAGAAACAAGTTCTTTGCAACGGTGTAACCACCATTCTCATATAAACCTACCAATTCGCTCCTGCAACCCGGTCTTCCAGGAATCAAGACGTCGAAGTTTGCAGTTATTTTTGCAGAATACAATCAGCTATGACATTAAACAGTCACAAGAGTCACCATATATTCAATTTTCAGATGAAAACCTAACCTCCATAAGCACGAAAAACTTATCTTGTCACTTATATCTACGTTCAGGAATAGATCCAACAAAGGCACCTTCCAAGGACTATACTACTGTCTAATTGAGCTACACTTTTTCACCGACAAGACTTAACCTATACCAGTTTTGCTAGATCCACAGAGACCCACCAGCACAATATATACATACAATCAACTAAAACTAAACCAGAATAAAAACCAACATGCCCATGTAGAATAGTATTTACCTCCTGATTTCATACACTCCCTTCCCTAAATCTGGAGTAAAATTGCCTTGTACTTAGCTGCACTCAACAAAAGATACCAGATTAAGTTAAAATCAAGTAAAAAGGAAAAACAAATAACAAGATTAGGGGTTATACCAGACTTTGGAGATTGATCAACACTTGCAACCCTGTCTCTACTAGCAAGACTTCCGGATGGATCAGGTACCTTCTGGCAAAGAGACACATCAAGTGCATCATCTTCTTCTCCCACCACCATCCCCAACAGTTAATCTCCTCGGCCAAAACACTCAAATTCCAAACCGTAGAAACCAAATTTCTCGCATATAAATCATTTGTTCCAGCTAAACTAACAATGTAATTTAACTAGGGTATCCAAAGTTTTTTTTTGAAATGAGAATCTAAACTAGTGAAATAACATATCAAAATAATCAAATCTACATAGAGGCTAGTTATAACAAGTTTTCAATGGCGGCAAAAATACATTAAAACCTAAAATTTTGAAATTAGGGATTTCGAGGACTTACAAAATTGATGTGATTAACATAATTTCGAAGACTAGTACCACCATGAAGAAGGTGATAGAGACGAGACCACCACCATGAAGAATACGAGATAAACAAGAGAGACGAAATCTTTTGATTTCAGGAGCAAATCCATCTAAGATTACAAAAGAAGGGTTTTTTTATTTTAGATCTGATATATAGTTTCGATTTTGAGAGGGGGATTGGGTTTAGTTTTTGATTCATGAGAGTTGAGGCTTGTCCTGGAAGATTTGGGTTAAAGAAGAAGAACATGAGACATGTAAAATGAGATGGAGAGCAGGAGTTAGTTTCTACAGAAAAAAGAAGAGAATGAAGATAAAACACAATATAAATCATGAAAATCTAATTTTCGATAAAAAAACATATTAGCCCCTGGATATGCAACTTTTTTTTTCCTTGCTTAATTATTTTTATAACAATTGCATTTACAACAATGTTTAACTTATTTATAGCAACGTATAAACGTTGCTAAGCCAAAAAAAAGTGTTGCTAATTCCCGGATTTGGCGTAGTGTTCCTATGCCTTCCGGTGTTGGAAACCTTAATCTTTGATGTAGTGTGGATGCTACCCCCATGAGTCCGTGTAACCATGGTCGTCCCATAATTGCATTATAGGGTGACTGGATATTTATAACACAAAATGTAGTTATGAGTTTCAACGATCCTACATATACAGGCAAAGATACTTCCCCTTTTGGTTTCGATGGTTTGTCATTGAATCCAGTGTAATCTGATGGGACCATTGGTGTTGTTTTACCGAAGGTTTGTCTATAAGCTGTCCCAAAAAGGACTTCCACAGAGCTTCCCGGATCGATCAATATTCTTGGTAATGCCATCTTATCTACATTCACCGTTATCACCAAAGGGCTGTTACTCGATCAATTTTCCGGGATATCTTCCGCTGAAAAAAATATTGGTTCTAACTGCCACGGTTCGAACAACTTTTTATCTGCGACGATCATAATATTTTTTTTTCCCTTGTGATCCCTTTTATGTATTTGTATGGTTATATTGCTGTGTGAGCTTACATTATTCCTTGAATGTATCATCGAATTGCAGCTAGCTAAGTGTCGTGTGGGTCGACTGTTTTTTGTCTCGATATGTTGCCTCGATTCCATTATTCGTGAAAATGGCCTGCAAAAGGCAGCCGACAAGTGAGGTCCAGTGTCGCTGCCTTGGTGTTCTAAAGGTCTGACATATATGCTAGTGGTCATAACCGATTATGACATGCGAAATTTTAGGGAAATCTCGCGTTATGTACGATCCAATAAGATTCCTAAAATATCTGATGCAAGGATTACCATGCCTGTGGTACTGAATTTTTTTTCTTCGGAAACCCTAGATTAAGGCTGCGTTTGGCACCAGTGGAATTGGAATTCCAGGTAGTTCCAATTACCTAGAATTCCAATTACCTTCAATTCCAACTACCTCCAGTTAATATTAGGTGTTTGGCATGATAGTTAAA
>JAJJMA010241891.1:0-11987 GCA_023529015.1 Papaver nudicaule
TCTTGTGGTGATCGAGTTGGCCTTTTGGTATTTGAAGATGAACTTGATATTATAGAATTGATTTTTCTTAGAATGATTTTGAGAACAAGGTTTGAGAAGAAGAGTAATCTAGAAAGATTAATGTTTGTGAAAAAGAGATCTCTCTTTATATAGATAAATCCGCAAAGGCTAGTTAACGACTATATTTTTCGAATTTTGAATCTTGGTTATTCAAAAAACTAGCCGTTATGAAGTGTAGATGAAGTGTAAGAATAAACTCAAAATAATTCGAAGAACTAACCGTTGTAAATTTGATTGCATAAAAAGATTAAGTTTACAACCATGTCACTTCATAAAAACAAATAATATTTGAACACTAGAACTGATATTGAGTTTCTTGAACTGCATCAGGAATACCTTGCTCCAAAACCATATCGTCAAATTCATTGCCAGGTTGGTCTGATCCTTGTGGTGCATTGAGTGATGTAGATGCTCTGAATGTTGGACAGTAAACTCCTTGAGTTGAGTCTAATGAAGCCATTTCCCTGCTTGAAAATATGTACTAGTACCCAATGAGAGATCTTCTGCATAGTTTTGCTGTTGTGAATGAATAGAACGTTGTGACACAGAAGATCTTCCTGAATCCGAGCATGAAGTTGTAACTCTCTTAGACGTCTCATTCCATATGACTTCACGAGCTCCGGTAAGCGCTGACCATTGTCGTGACATATAATCATGGCACTGCTCCTGTAAAATGCAAAAGTAGATACATTTAGTTGAACATTCAAGCCAATATAAAGTGAAAATGCAAACAAATGTTGATTTACTTACCAAAGTCACCCCAATTATACGGACACAGATGCATTGGAACCTCCACAAGTTGTTCAACACCGGATTCGTTGGCCACTGGTAAAGTGAAGTCTACCTCTGGCAACTGCGGCATCTGTTGTTGTGTGTCATATGTGTAGCTCTGTGACATCAGGTTATCCGGCGCATGAGTGGGAAGCACACTGGGAGGAAGTCTTGAGCTACCAACTGCTAAGTGATCGACGTTCTATGCATGGTATGGCTCAGTGACATAAACTCCAACACTATGCGTTCTCCACCACCGGGTATATAGATCCGGTTCGACTGCATAATAGCGATCGGGGCTTACAAATACAATCTCCCTGTCTTTAACTTGTTGTAGTTGTGGAGGATTTGCTGGGATTACAGTCACACCTACTATCTGCCTCTGGAATCTCTCAGCCAAGTACACACTAATTCTGGTGTTTTGGATTTTGCAGATCGTAAAACAATACTCTGATCCCGGATAACTGTAGTGATGTATCATAAGCATCTTCTTGAGCATAAATACTGTTTATCCATGGCTGCCAGTTACATGAACCCATTCGCAAGTCAATCTGATCTCTTGCGAGGGAGCACGAATGTTTGTGGACATCCTTTTGGCCTCCTTTTTTTATCCTGGCTAATTTGGGGGCGAGCTCTTTTTTAATAGGGGCGAGCACTACTTCAAATATCATATCCCAGTTTATAAGGAGTGGCTAATTACAATTAATCTATCCTAATCAGTTACAAATTATAATTACCACTAATTATCTACCCACTAATTCTCCCTCTCAATTTTCAGTTACAAAAAATCACTCCCACTCCCCCTACTCCTCCATGAACTTCCCACATAACTTCTCAAAAAAAAAAAAAAAAAAAAAAAACAAAACAAAACCCAAACCCAAAAATCAAATTCGACCTCTTCATATTTTCTCAAAATCCTGACTTACTAGTCTCGAGTTCGAATTGAATTCATGGCTATCGACGGAGAAGGAGATGATTCAACAATTACTTACAAGAGGAGGAAAGAAAAGAAAAAAACAAATAACAACCGTGACGAAGAGGAAGAACAACCGGAGGAAGATTCTTTGGCGGAAATGCAGAGGTAAGTTCATCCAATCACCTTTGCAATTGTTTTGGATGTAGTCTGAATCGATTTGATAGGTTAGAAACCGTGAATTGAATTTACAGCATGAAAACTCGTCAAGATTTGAATGAATAGCACGACGATTCTGCAGTTTCAGAAAAAAAAAAAAAGAACAATCGTCTTGCAGTTGAACAAAAGCTTGACGAGTTACACAGTTTCAGATATAGTTTCCTAGTTTTGCATGCACAGAATCGTCATACAATACTATATTTCCTTGACGAGTTTTCCTAAATCGTCTGAATGTTGTCCCACAGAAAAAAAAATTAAGAACAATCGTCGAGATTTTCCATAATTCCTTGACGAGTTAGTCACTATCAGATTAAATTTCCTATTTTTGCATGCCTTGAATCGTCATGTAACTATACATTAACTTGACGAGTTTCTTGAAATCGTCTCAATAGTGTCCCAAAGCATGACGAGTTTGGACATAAAGAATTTTGGTTCTGTCCAGTTTTATGAGTAAATCGTAATGCTTTACCTTGACGATTTAGAGTGGGGCTTAATGAACTCGTCGTGCATCTGTAAAATTCCTTGACGATTTAGATTGTTCTGATGAGAATCGTCGTATATTCTTTTGTTTCCATGACGATTTACTGTGTCGTTTTAGTTGTTAATTGATTTGTTTTGTGTATGTATTAAGGTTGGAGACAATCATAAGGAGGAAAAGAAAAATGCCACCCGAGGGTCCCAAACCAAGTTTTTGTCCTACCAGACAGCGACCCGTGATAATCCGTGACCCAAACCCTGATGCAGTTCCTACTCCTATGGAGTTCGATGATGATGGTAATGTTCCGAGGGCTGAAGATGATTATCCTCTCGACGTCCTCCAAATGCAATTTGACGAATACGGAGTTGATGGGGTACAACCTAATGACGTACCCCAAGGTGATGAGGATGATGAGGATAGTCCTAATGATATGATCATAGTGAGGGAAACCTTTGACCTTTGGGTAGGTCTCCATGTTATAGTGAATGGAAAGACGAATTCAACGCTTCAAGAATCACTTAATTCCGTTGTATAACGAAGAAGTTATGAGTGATTTATTGAAACTGAAAAGCGTGGCTAAAAGCTGAATTCGGAAAAAAGGAGTAGGAAGCTTCTGGAATCTTTTGGAACTTTCTGGAACGCTTTTAGAAAGCGTGGCAAATCGCGAACCGCCCCCGGAAATCACGATTAGGGTTTTTCCGATCGTGTTTCTGAGGTCCATCTCCTGGCTACGATGGCCCACTTTCACACCTGTGTTGTGGTCCGTTCTGATTAGGGTTTTGCTACACTTATCTTGTTTAAGAGATAAAGATAAGCAAAATATTTTGTTACACCTATCTTGTTAAGAGATAAGTATTATAGAATATCCCCTAGTCATAGGATAAAGCTTATCATTTCAATGTATCTACATGTGAAAGGAGGCTAGATACATTGTGTGTTAGGGCATTGTCCGGTCAAACCCACTAGCGTTGGTATGTCAAGCTAGTTGTCAGTTTTAGATGCCAAAACTCAATTCTTAATTTAGCCTACTAGAGTTTAGATTTCGGAAATGGGATATAGACAAAGTAGAGACCTTGAAGACGAAGACTGTGAAGACAAAGAAGACATCAATCATTCTTCATCGATAAAAGGTTAGTAGGAGTTATGACTTTATGGATATTCTTCTATTTCTACTTTCTCTATTCTTTCGAAATAGTCGACTACTTTAGTAGTGATAATAGCGATTGAGATCGTATTCTTGTGTAACGTGGCCTTGTGTCATGACCAGTATTTGATCCCACAAATTACTGTGAGTACAAGAATGTATGAGACAGATTCGGTGCCATGTGTCCATTACAATGGTTTGCTTGCAAACTGTTAGTTGGATATAGATGAATCTAAAGGAGTACTCTTGAGCAAAGAGTCCATGGATCACAACTGAGGACGTTCTCACGTCTAAGTTCTGGCTCAGCCCAGTACTTCCAGCGGAATCCAGATTTGACGAAATCTGACAGGTGGACGGTTCCCGAACCGGTTCGCAAACCAGAAACTCGGAATTCTTCTGAGTTCGAATGGCTGAACATTTCGCGAACCACTACGCGAACCTTAATGTCGGTCATTCTGCCTGGTGTCGGATTTAGTGAATATTCTCCTAGAATTTCACTCTTAGTCAAATTCCAAAACTCCTTTATCTCTTAGATGGACTTGGTTATACAGAATATTTTATGTGTTCCATCTAACGATCCTCAATGAGTCAATAAGATAAGATTATCTCTGGTTTGTTGGATTTCTATCTTGAAGTGTTTTTGAGCTAACAAAACACTTGGCAGATAACTCTAAAAAGAATTCCAATTGAGATTAATCTCTATTACTTGGTTGCCAAGTTTAGGGATTCCCTAACTTGTGGGACAAGTAATTGATTGCTTTATTCCAAAGCAACCTATCTTATTGAGTGTTATAAATAGAGGTGTCTACGGACAAATACCACAAGCATCAAGCATACGTGAAGGTCCTTAGGGAAGGTAGCGTAAACTCTTTTCACTTCGGTGAATGCTTGTTGTGGTATAGTCATCCTCTATAGGTTGCAGGTCCTCTGGGAACTCCCTACGACTATAAAGACTTCTCTTGAGAGTTGGGAAGCACAGGTAGGAGATTGAAACCATCTTTGGTTGAAATCGGATTAACCTGTAACCTTGGTAACCTGATCACGTTCTTGTCTATTCTAAAGTCCGTCTCTTCTGATATACGGCTATTCAAGAACTGATACGTTACTCAACAAGGTTGGAAAGGTAGCAATGCACGGCTGCACTCGGTGTTGTAAGACCTAGTTGGCTCCAGTTATACAAGTTCCTTAAGTGGTTCTTCGTGTATAACTGGGGTAGATTCGAATTGGGCATTGCTTACTTGGTTTGCGTGTCAGTCCCGGTTCAAGAAGTAGATTTCCGTATGACCTGGATTTAACAATCCGAAGGAAGTCATCTTATGTATGGTAAACTGATAGAGGACAGTTACACCATACGTCAACAGTTTGGTTGAAAAGCCAGTATTGCTGACACAAGCCTTTGACAGCGGTCAAAGCAACTCCTAGGCCTGTAAAGGACGTCAGCTGGGGGAATCAAGTGCGTGACGATCTATGGGGGATCTAGAGACGTAAGGAAGGCGACAGTAGCCAATTTGCTTGGAGGTCTTTAGTTGGTCTCTGCTACATCCCAGACCGAAGTCTTATAGTAGGCTAGTGTTTGTAGTCAGTTTGTACTGGGCGGTGTTCAAAACTGGACGAGGTTCCGAGGTTTTTCTGCAAGGCAGTTTCCTCGTTAAAAAAATCTCTGGTGTCTTGTGTGCTTTTACTTTCCGCATTATAACTCTGATTTATAATTAAAACACCAAGTAGTACGTTATTGCATAACTGTCGAGTTGACTCCAAAGTAATCTTTGTCGAGGTCTAACAACTCCAGTTATAAGTTTGGATATTGATTTTTGAGATCGTCCAGACTTAAACCATAAGACTCACGAGCCAAAACGAAAAGTTGGTAGTATTTCGGTACCCCTCATTTTTCAGTGTGCAAGCTAAGTAACGGGCGCGTTTACACGGTCGATAGCTAACTTGTTGCACAAGATATCTTAGCTTTATCTTTAAGCAACCAGCACTATAAATAAGAATTTATGTAGCTTAACAAACCATCCCTGCTGGTGCGTGTGCTACATAAGGTTGTTCTCTGTTATTTCTGTTCTTCACGAACAAGGTGAGAATTACAAAAGACTTTACTTAGGGATTGTAAAGCCAAGTTTAACTATCTTTCTTCTCTAGATAGTTCTGAACTTGTATCCAGGTAGACCATTATAATCCTTGTCTATTCTATGGTCCTTTTCTTCTGCAATAAGTCCATTCAAGGATTATAGGTTGTAAAACCAGGATTGATAGATACGATCTATGTTGTACATCAACTTAGGTTGTTTTACATATAGGTTAGAGATTCTGCAAGATATCGCTAGGTTCTCTAGTTGTTCTTGCAAGAATACAATTAGGTCGTCACGAGTCTCGTGCAAACCCTAATTGTGTGTTTTTGATACCTGACCTTGTGAACGGTTCATTAAAGCACAAAAAAAGTTTTCCAAAACCTTGATTATATCTAAAGGGAAAATTGTTCTTTAAGTATTCTCTGTCGAAAGACGGTTTGAGTACAAAAAGCCTTTAAAAGTGGTTAAAGCAACTCCTAGGCCTGTAACGGACATCACCTAGGGGAATCAAGTGCGTGACGAACCGTGGGGGATCCAAAGACGTAAGGAGTGCAACAGTAGCTGATTCACTTGGAGGGTGGAATCGGTCTCTTCTACATTCCAATCCGAAGTCTGATAGTATGTCAGTGTTTTACCTTCAACATTTATATCTCTGATTTTATAATTAAAGCGACACAAGTCGTATGTTATTCATATCCTGACGTTAATTCCAAATCTTGAATAAAGATTTACAGAGACTTTTCTTTGAAGGAATTGATCACTTGTGATCAAAACTCAGGTTATACAGATTTGGATATTGAAATTCAATTTGTCCAGATCTGACCATAAGTCTCACGACCCCAAACGAAAAGTTGGTTTTATTTCGGTACCCTTGATTTTTCAATTGGTATCAGAGCCGGTGAACACATTAAGGACGTAGCTGTCTGTGTTTATCACAGCTTGTGAGTTATGGGACAAAGCGTAAAAGCTTGTAACGTACTATCTGAAGGCACTTTTGCTGTTCATGCAGAAGTTGATTTTGTTAAAAGTTTTGAACAAGATCTTAACGATACTTCCTATTCACAATCAAGAGAACATGCCTTGATTGGATCTACTAGACAGGGCCTGATGTGATGATTGGGAATCCTGCCTTCAAAGGAATATGGATGACGATGAACCTGATTCAGACATTGAGAGAGAAGTAGAAGAGGATGTTTCAACTTTCGTTAAGATGTTAACTCCATTCCTGAAGAGTACATCCAACTCTGTGCTTCTTAAAACTCTTTCTCAGCTCTATCGAGATTAGAAGAGTATGAAAAGCTGTTACAAAGGTCTTTATATTGGCTTCAGTATTTACAAGAGTCAGTTAAAGAAGTGTAACAAAGAGTTAAGTTTGAAAGAACCGGAAGCGGCAAATCTTCATAATAATCTCTGTAAGTTGAATGAAAAGCTTATTGCATCTGATGCTAAGATAGTCACTCAACAAAAGTGTTTCGAAGAAAAAGAAAACACTTTTCTCACTAGGGAGAAACGTCTGGAAACTGATTTGGCTAATGCTCTTGCTGAAATCAAGACATTAAAAGAGTTGAATAATAGCTCAGAAACTGATCTGGCTAATGCTCTTGCCGAAATCAAGACGTTGAAAGAGTTGATTAATAGCTCTGACAAATTAAACTCAATGTTAGGAGCGAGTAAAAAACATCGTGACACACGAGGTTTGGGCTATAAAGGAATAGACGCTCCAAGTATTAACAAAGAGGTGAAATTTGTCAAGGCTAAGGATTCTTTTCAACCTAAGGCTACCACCGATTCTCAAGGTGATCTACCTCCAAAACAAGACAAGGAGAAGAATATCAAGATTTATCAAGCTCCAAAGAAAGCACATGCACATCCAGGTAATAATGAGCATCCCACTCCTTTTGTTACTAAAAATTGCCTTTATTGTGGTGGTAATGGTCACTTGGCTAGAAGTTGCAGATTCCGTAAAAGGAATGAGAAAGATAATGGCTCGACTATTCCTGTTGTTTTAGAGATTAACGTCAAACCTAACAACAACGGAGCATCTTCTAAAGATCTAGGTTGTGAACGTCCAACCTTTAGGTATAATAAACAGAATTATGACAAGCCAAGTTTTGCCTATAAATGTTGTACAAAGTCCTCTCGTAATCGTCATAATTACAGAAAGGAAAATAACTTTGTACAAGCGAAGACGAGATCTGATGTACCTAATTGAAAGTCGACTAACTTGCAAGAGAATAGTCAATCCAATTCTCTCTCAAGTAATCTTGTTGAGAAAGATGGGAAGAAATATCATGTTGCTCCTAAAACCACTCAAAAGTGGATACCAAATAATATTGGTAGAACAACAAATGCCAAAGGGAATGATCACTCTAGTGAGGCTACCATAAGAGAATTCATGGAAAATATTGTGTCACTTAACCAAAAAATGTTTGGTATGATGCAATCACAACATGATATGCTTGGGTTACTGGTAAAAAACAGGAAAAAGGGTAAGGCAAATAACTCTAAGCCGAAGGCTACTTCTGGTGAAAAACCCAGTGATGTAGGAGATCCTGTTTTAAACACCAAAGGTGAACAAGAAATTGTTCACCCTAACACAACTTGATTGTGTTTGTGCGGCCTCACCATGTAGTGCCCTTTCGATTGATACGGTGAGGTAAAGCACAAGAATAGGGCACATACCCGGTTGGAGATTACATAAAGGTATGTTAACATTGATCAAGTTAATATTCATTTGTTTAAAAGTTGTCAAATCCTTGAATATGAATATGTATCTTTCATGTTTCTCTAACTCAACTTGGTTTTAAGAGTTCTTAAATATAAAAGTTGTAAACAAAGTCTATGACTTTTGTTTTGAACAAAGAATGAATCCTACCGACATGACATTCTTGTTGTGTTAGTATACTTTTTGGTGTACTACGGTTATAGGATTATTAGGGCATTGTCCGGTCAAACCCACTAGCGTTGGTATGTCAAGCTAGTTGTCAGTTTTAGGTGTCAAAACACAATTCTTGATTTAGCCTACTAGAGTTTAGATTTCGGAATCGGGATATAGACTAAGTAGTAGAGACCTTGAATATGAAGACTGTGAAGACAAAGAAGACATCAATTATTCTTCATCGATAGAAGGTTAGTAGGAGTTATGACTTTTATGGAAATTCTTTTATTCTACTTTCTCTATCTTTCGAAATAGTCGATTACTTTGGTAGTGATATAATAGCGATTGAGATCGTGTTCTTGTCTACATGACCATGTGTTATGTTGGTGTTTGTTCCCGCAAATACTAAGGTTACAAGAATGCATGAGATAGATTCGACACCATTTGTCCATTGCAATGGTTTTCTTGCAAATCACTTGTTGGATATGGGTGAATTTAAAGGAGTAATCTTGAGCAAGAGTCCAGTGGATTATAGCTGAGGACGTTTAACACGTCTAAGTACTGGTTAAGCCCAGAACTTCCAGCGGGTCCAGTTAAACCCTAATCTGAATGACGGACGGTTCCCGAACCGTACGTGAAACAGAAACTCGGAATTCTCCTGACTTCCGAAGTGTCTATTTGGACGCGTACCAACGTGAACCTGAAAATGGATACTTTTGGGTGTGATTCAGATGGACGGTTTGCGAACCGTCCCAGGTGAATATTCTCTGGAATTTCACTCGGTTAAACTCTGAACTCCTTTATCTCTTAGTTGGACTTGGATTATCACGAAAATATATTATGTGGTCCATCTAACGGTTCTCAATGTGTCGATAAGATAAAGATTATCTCTGGTATGTTGGATCTCTATCTTGAAGTGTTTTAGCTAACAAAACACTTGGCAGATAAATGTTAAGAGATTTCCAATTGAGATAAATCTAGGTTACTTGGTTTGCAAGTTAGGGTTTCCTAAACTTGTGGGACAAGAAACTAGTTGCTTTATTCCAAGGCAACCTATCTTATTGAGTGCTATAAATAGAGGTGTCTAAGGACGAATACCGCAAGCATCAAGCATACGTGAAGGTCCTTTGGGAAGTGATCGTAAACTCTTTTCACTTAGGTGAATTCTTGTTGTGGTATAGTCATCCTCTATTAGGTAGCAGTTCCTCTCGGGATTTTACCTACGACTATAAAGACTTCTCTTGAGAGTTGAGAAACACAGGTAGGAGATTGAGACCTTAGTGGTTGAAATCGAAGTAACATGTAATCTTGGTAACCTGATCATGTTCTTGTCTAATCTACGGTCATTCTGTTCTGATATAAGGCCATTCAAGACTGATACGTTACAAACAAGGTTTATCGAAAGGAAGCAACGCACGGCTGCACTCGGTGTTGTAAGACCTATTTAGCTCCAGTTGTATAAGTTTCTTAAGTGATTCTTCGTTTACAACTGAGGTAGATACAGGTTAGGCATAGTTTACTCGGTTTACTTGTCAGCCCCCGCTTGTAAGTAGATTTCTGTATGACCTGGAGCAATCCGAAGGAAGTCACTTTGTGTATGTCAAACTGATAGAGGACAGTTCAAACATACAGTCCATAATTGAGGTTGCAAAGCCGGAATTGTTGACACAAGCCTTTAACATCGGTTAAAGAAACTCCTAGGCCTGTAAAGGACGTCAGCTAGGGGAATCAAATGTGTGACGATCTGTGGGGGATCTAGAGACGTAAGGAGTGCGACAGTATCCAGTTCGCTTGGAGGGTTGGAATTGGTCTCTGCTACATCCCAGACCGAAGTCTTATAGTAGGCTAGTGTTTGTAGTCAGTTTGTACTGTGCGGTGTTCAATCTGGACGAGGTCCCGCGGTTTTTATACAGGTCGTAGTTTCCTCGTTAAAAAAATCTCTGGTGTCTTGTGTGCTTTAATTTCCGCATCATATTCTCTGATTATATAATTAAAGCAAACACAAGAAGTACGTTATTAATAAACTTGATTGTTGTCCCCATTCCATCCATTGGATTTACCAAGACCTTGCCTTGTGTCGGACTGATCCTTTGAGATCCAAACTCAGGTTAACGGATCTGGATATTGATTTTTGAGATCGTCCAAATCTGACCATAAGTCTCACAAGCCCAAACGAAAAGTTGGTTGTATTTCGGTACCCCTGCTTTTTCAATTGGTATCAGAGCCGGTAAACACATAAAAGACGTAATTGTCTGTGTTTATCGAGTCTTGTGTGTAATGGACCCTCGTACTACGCCAGAGGACACCACTCCAACACACTCATACACAACTGGTTCGACACCTTCTTGTGGAGAACAACCAACAGAGGTTGTCAATTTGAGTAATAATCCTTACTCTTTCATTCTGTCAGATGACTCTGATTCAGATCTTGAAAGAGGTGTAGCTAAGGAAAGTAGTGAACTCATTAAGTTCATAAAATTTCAGGCATCTTAAATCTAAAGACTGAAAGCGTAGGTTAATTCCCTTTTGGATAAAGTCAATGAACAAGAATCTTTGGTTATGTCCCTAACCACTGAGATCTCACTACTAAAGAGGACAAGTCATACACCTGACCTTACACTGAAAAGTGGTAATCCTCAAAACCCCACCAGTTCAGAATCTGAAAAATCTGAACTCATGATTGCTCATGAAAAAATTGAAGAGTTAACGGGAGAAATTAACGGCTCAAATCAATCTCTGAAAAACCCGAAAAAAATCACTCGAGAAAAACAAGAACTCATCGTGGTAAAACTGTTGGAAAGAAGGTGACATCTTCCAGCACCTGTGACAAGGTGACTAATTCCCCACATCATTCTGATGATAACAGTACCCACAAAAAGAGTTTTAATGAAGGTAAACATGAGAAATCATGTAGTTTTTGTAAAAAGAAAGGACACCTTCAGACTGAATGCAATAGCCAAAAGAGCAAAAAACGAGTTGCTCAACTCCAGCACACATTGAATCTTATATTAAAAAATGTGTTTGAACTCTCTAAGTCTTACCCAGGGACAAGGTGTAAGACAAATAGGAGAAGATCCTCACCTATGACCGGAAATCAAAGTAGAGCTATTTCATACTCTAGAAGAAAACCTCAGGAAATGAAAAACAGGATGCCTGTCTCCACCATGACAACTAAGAGGTGTATTCCTAAGAGAGAAAACTCTGAGAGCAATCAACCTCGAACCTCCAATGATGTGATAAGCCTGAATAATCTGGATAAGATGTTATCAGGATATACTATGCTCAATGAAGACCTTGAAAAACAGGTTCAAGGAGCCAAGAAATCATCTAGAAGTTCATCAGATACAGAGCCATATCTTGTTGATAATGAAAAAGCAGGGGTACCGAAATACAACCAACTTTTCATTTGGGCTCGTGAGACTTATGGTCAGATCTGGACGATCTCAAAAATC
>JAJJMA010241922.1:477-12089 GCA_023529015.1 Papaver nudicaule
TAAACCTGATCGTTATCCTCAATCCATCCTTTGGATTTACCAAGACCTTGTCTTGTGTTGGACTGATCCTTGTGATCCAAACTCAGGTTAACGGATCTGGATATTGATTTTTGAGATCGTCCAGATCTGACCATAAGTCTCACGAGCCCAAATGAAAAGTTGGTTGTATTTCGGTACCCCTGCTTTTTCAATTGGTATCAGAGCCGGTGAACACATAAAAGACGTAACTGTATGTGTTTATCGCGGCTTGTGAGCTATGGACCAAAGCGTTAGAGCTTGTAACGTACCACCAAAGTTTGATGGCACAAACTACCATGGTGGAAGACTGCAGTGACTTCGTTTTTGCAAGCCTGAGACTTTAAAACTTGGGTTTATGTCAAAAAGGGATATACACCACCAACTGTTCAAGTTGACGGTGAATCTGTCCTCAAAGACATAGCGGTTTATAATGACGTGGAAACTCTCGCCGCTAAGCAAAACTATGATGGGCTTAATGCTATCATTCATGCAGTTATACCTGATCTTTTTCATCACGTGGCCACATGTGAAACCTCTCACGAGGCATGGAATAGATTAAGGACCGTGTTCGAAGGGAATTCAGCAGAAAAAGAAGCTAGACTTCAAAACCTCATGTCTGACTGGGAAAACCTTTGAATGCTTGAGGACGATACCTTTGAAGAATTTAACCACAAATTGTCTGAAATAGTGAATGCCTGTCACACCTTAGGTAAAGCTATTCCGGAAAGGGACATTGTGAGTAAAAT
Source organism: Papaver nudicaule (assembly GCA_023529015.1). NCBI lineage: Eukaryota > Viridiplantae > Streptophyta > Magnoliopsida > Ranunculales > Papaveraceae > Papaver > Papaver nudicaule. Next base: position 1,242 of record JAJJMA010241922.1, read on the forward strand.
TTTGAGGTCATTACCCTCAAGGTACGAGTCAAAGAAACATGCCATCCAGGAAGTACACGGCTTAGACATAACAAGAAGTGACCTTGTTGCCAAGCTAAAAATCTTCGATCATGAGCAAAGTAACCATAAAAACATCGGTTTTAGAGCTACTGGAAAAACAAGGAAACTTGTAGACGAAGAGTGTACTTCGAACACCGACTCCGGCAATCATAGTGGGGATGAATTTGAGGAGGAGATATCTTTGATAACTCGCCAGTTTAGAGATCTTCTAAAGAAGAGAGGTAAACGATTCATCAACAAAGCCCCGCCATCAACTCTTAAGCCTCATGACAGAGTCCCTCCTAAAGAAGGGAACAAAAGGGGAGATGATGATGATATGCCACAATGTTATAGATGCAAAGGTTTTGGCCACTTGGCTGAAGAATGTCCCAATCTGAGAAAATATACCGGAGGGAAAGCCTTTGCTGCTACACTTGACGATTCGTCTGATGTTTACTACTCAGATGATGAAGAAAGTGAAATAGCTTTCATTGCAGAGTGTGTCAATTCTGATAATACGGGTGATTCCAAATCAGAACTAGAAACATGTCCTATCCCCATGGACACAACCTCTAGTGACATATCATGCAAAGAAGTAATCATTCCTGTAAAGCACAAGCAACGCCTTATTAAAAGCAGCTATTGTGCTAAAAAGGGACATGATTATAAGCAGTGTCATGCATAAAAAAATAAGGTCAAGTATGCTAACAAACTGCAAAAGAAAGCAGCCAGACTCATGAATATTATTCGAATCTTAGATGCTACCAATAACAAGGAAGCCAAAAAAGATCGAAACCACTCTAACTCCTTAAGGGCAACACAAGGAGTGGAGAAATTCAAGAGAGTCAGAACTAAGAATGGCAAACTTAGTTCAGGAAAAGATTCAGTACCACATAAAGAGCATAATCATGCTCTACCTTCTTCGCACTAACTGCAAGAAGGGATGGCATCTCATTCATTGCCCCTTGGAATGAGATGTCATAGTGTGGTCGGGAAAATGTCTTAGAGTCTTTTCATGTACTGTACCCTGTCTTTTCACCGTCACTAGACAAAAGTGTAATGTTGAGCCAAGCTCCATGGAACTTATGATCATCAATGGTCAAATTGTCTAAACGAAGGGTTAAAATTGTTACTGGGTATCTCTGAAAGTGAGACACGTCAATGAAAGTACAAAATACACGTGTACAACGGTTCCCGAACCGTTCCGCTTTCTTAGAACGATATTAGGGTAAATCTATATCGTACCTGGCAGTTATGAGGATACTTATCTCTTCGAAAATTCTTGAAAGAACTGTTTATAAAGAAATCAGAAGTAATTCTTATTTCATTCTAAACTTTTCAACATGGTAAAACTTCTTGCTATTACTTCTCCAAGCAAGGATCCAATGTCAATTGACAAGGATACCATGAAACCAGATGATCCTTTGAAATTAGCCAAAAGCAAAGGAAAGAAACCCTGGTTCCAGAAGAAGAAGAAGAAATCTAAATCTAACAAGGATGAAAAGCCTGCTCAGAAGAATCAAAGGATTGCATCCATTCTCAAAGAATGCAGAGAAACAAAAAGAGAAGTAAGATCTCTTGGGGAAGTGTTTCTAAAAACTCTGGTTGTTCAACAAGCTCTTGTAAAACAACAAGAAGAGCTTTTGAAAGAAGTGCATAAGGTGTTTGCAAAAGAGCCTAAGGAATTCGATCTGGATGTTCCTATGCCCATGAATGAAGAACAAGACATTGAGGAAATCAATAACTTCGTCATGACTTCTTTCAATCAGATTGGTTAATTCCTTGTGAGAACTTGTTCTTACTTTTGCCTAAGGAATATAAACTATATCTAGAAGTAGTTTGCCTTTTCATGCTTTTTAGAGTTTTTCAAGCATGTACTACTTTATTTCATTAATAAAAGTTCTTTTTAGATGATTATTAATGATGTTTGCAATACTTGATTTGTCTACCTCAATCTTATTGCAACACATAGCTTTTTCCATTGCCTCAGTAGTGATGCAAAGTTATGTCTATTTACTAAAGTTATGTTTTTTCTCACGATCAAGAAACTTTTGATTATATGATTTTTAGGGTTTTCACAGACTCGAAATCATATACTCTTTTCCAAAAAATTGGCCAAGGAAAAGAGATTACAAACAAAGCAAAACTGGATAACATTAAATTGTTTATGTCCATGTTAGACTTTGTAAGTTGTTCTTTATGGAATAACACCACATTGGGGAGAGTTCTTACTTGAACTTGCGCTTAATAACAAATCTTTTTGGGGAGCGTGGTTGTGGAATATTTGGAGAAAAGTGTATCTATATTTCTCCAAAAAATGAGAACTCAGGATTCTTCGTCGGATTTCCTAGTTATACCATCTTAAACTTGGTATGTGAGTACTTAGCTTAACATATCCTCATAAGTTTATGAAACCCTAGTCTCGAACTACTTTGTCATATTTTTGTGACAAATAGGGGGAGAATACATATGGTTCTTGTTCTTGTGGTGCATAACCATAGGAGGAGAACGTCATGTGCTTACTTGTTGTGCTTTTTCAAGTATCAAGTAAGGGGGAGTAATTAAAGCTGGGAAGAAGCTTCATATCAGGAATGAGTAGAATCACTTTAAAAGTTTTGATACACAGACTTTAAAGTTTGCTCAGATTCTTACTCTTAAGCACAAACAACATGTGGGATTAGCATATTAACCCATGTAAGCTTGAGCGTACCTTTGTGGTTGTTTGAGTTGGATATGTTGTAGCTGCTGTCTACGAATTCATCAACAAGAGTTCAATGAACACATCAAGACTCAAGGGAGAAGTTGAAGAATTCAAGAAATCAAGATACATCTGGTTAGTACTTAATTTTATATCTTTTGAATCCATATGTAAATTGGTTTTGTCACTAAAATTGACAAAGGGGGAGATTGTTAGGGCATTGTCCGGTCAAACCCACTAGCGTTGGTATGTCAAGCTGGTTGTCACTTTTAGGTGGCAAAACACAATTCTTGATTTAGCCTACTAGAATTTAGATTTCGGAATTGGGATATAGACTAAGTAGTAGAGACCTTGAAGACGAAGACTGTGAAGACAAAAGAAGACATCAATTATTCTTCATCGACAAAAGGTTAGTAGGAGTTATGACTTTTATGGAAATTCTTCTATTCTACTTTCTCTATCTTTCGAAATAGTCGTCTACTTTAGTAGCCTGGCTATTTTGAGGGCGAGCACATTTTTAATGAGGGCGAGCACTACTTCAAATATCTCATCCCAGTTTATAAGGGGTGCTAAAACTTTGTGCAAATACTAAAAAGTCCGTACACTAATCTTACTACTAATTTAACTACATAACAAATCAAAAAACACCCAAACAAATATCATTATCAACAAACACTCTTCTTCTCTCTACTTCATTTCTTCATCTCTAAAATCCAAAAAAATTAAACTTTAACAACTTCAAAATTCGGAACACTAATTTTACTACTAATCTTACTACAAAACTAATAAAAAACACTCAAACAAAAACCATCTTCTCTATATCATTAACAACAAACAATCTTCTTCTCTCTATTTCATTTCTTCATCTCTAAAATCCAAATTAAACTTTAACAACTTCAAAATTCGGATTTTGAAAATTGGTTTGTTGATTAACTTACAATACAAAGATGGTTGGTCAAACATAATCGAACGATACTCCAATGAGAAGCTTAGTTCACTAAAAACACTATGATTTGTATGAAAAATACTCAATTTTTTCAAGTTACAGAGACAAAATCGTCAAGGTTTTGTCTTAAATCATGACGATTGTTCTTGACTGTAGAAAAATCGTCATGGTTATGGCCATCGACCTTGACGATTTTTCATGTTTTTTTTCCAGAAATTTCAAGATTTTAACAAAGGAAAATCAAGCAAAAAACACATGAATCGTCAAGGTTTTCAAGGTTTCTTTTACGACTGTGACCAAAAATCGTCAAGGAAGCCTTGAAAACCTTGACGATTCTGGTGTTTTTTGCTTCCTTGACCAAAAATCGTCAAGGTTTTCAAGGTTTCTTTGACGATTGTGACCAAAAATCGTCAAGGAAGCCTTGAAAACATTGACGATTCTGGTGTTTTTTGCTTGATTTTCCTTTGTCAAAACCTTGAAATTTCTGGAAAAAAAACATGAAAAATCGTCAAGGTCGATGGTCATAACCATGGCGATTTTTCTACAATTAAGAACAATCGTCATGATTTAAGACAAAACCTTGACGATTTTGTCTCTGTAACTTGAAAAAATTGAGTATTTTTCATACAAATCATAGTGTTTTTAGTGAACTAAGCTCCTCATTGGAGCACCCTTCGATTATAGTGATTATTCGTCATGTTTAAGACAAAACCTTGACGATTCTAGGTTAATTTGAAGTCTATGTTTCATCGATGCAATGAAATTTTTAGTTTTTTTTAAATCTTAGACAAATTGGATATCTAGTAGTGATTAAATAGTTAGTAGGGATGAAGAACTATGGATTATGAATGTTTGTTTTGAATGTGAAGGATGATAGTGATTATTGATGACCGAAACTTGATGAAGATCATCATGATTTTTGATAATGGAGATAGAGTCTTGATGAAGATGATGGTGATGAATTAATCATATCATTAATTTTTGCTAATCAAATTGAGTTAACATCTAATCATATCATTAATCTCTAGTAATCAAGGGTTGTTTTGTATTTAAAAAAATATATTTCATATGGGATGACCTTTTTGCTTCATTGTAACCCTGTTTTGGATTAGCCCTCGCCCTCATTAAAAAACGCCTCGCCCTCAAAATATCCAGGTTTAGTAGTGATATTAATAGCGATTGAGATCGTGTTCTTGTCTACATGACCATGAGTTATGTTGGTATTTGGTCCCGCAAATACTAAGTTTACAAGAATGCATGAGATAGATTCGACACCATTTGTCCATTGCAATGGTTTGCTTGTGAAAAAGGAGGGGTACCGAAATACTACCAACTTTTCGTTTTGGCTCGTGAGTCTTATGGTTTAAGTCTGGACGATCTCAAAAATCAATATCCAAACTTATAACTGGAGTTTTTAAACCTCGACAAAGAGTACTTTGGAGTCAACTCTACAGTTAGGCAATAACGTACTACTTGGTGCTTTAATTATATAATCAGAGATATAATGCGGAAAGTAAAAGCCCACAAGACACCAGAGATTTTTTTAACGAGGAAACTACCTTGCAGAAAAACCTCGGGACCTCGTCCAGATTGAACACCGCCCAGTACAAACTGATTACAAACACTAGCCTACTATAAGACTTCGGTCTGGGATGTAGCAGAGACCAACTCAAGCCCTCCAATCGAATTGGCTACTGTCGCCTTCCTTACGTCTCTAGATCCCCCACAGATCGTCACGCACTTGATTCCCCCAGCTGACGTCCTTTACAGGCCTAGGAGTTGCTTTGACCGATGCCAAAGGCTTGTGTCAGCAATACTGGTTTTTCAACCTAATTGTTGACGTATGGTGTAACTGTCCTCTATCAGTTTACCACACACAAGATGACTTCCTTCGGATTGTTAAATCCAGGTCATACGGAAATCTACTTCACAAATCGGGGCTGACACGCAAACCAAGTAAGCAATGCCCAATTCGTATCTACCTCAGTTATACACGAAGAATCACTAAAGAAACTTGTATAACTAGAGCTAACTAGGTCTTACAACACCGAGTGCAGCCGTGCGTTGCTACCTTTCCAACCTTTACGTAACTTAACCAGTTCTTGAATAGCCGTATAGCAGAAGAGACGGACTTTAGAATAGACAAGAACTAAGATAGGTTACTGAGGTTACAGGTTAATCTGATCAACCACAAAGGGATCAATCTACCTGTGCTTCCCAACTCTCAAGAGAAGTCTTTATAGTCGTAGGGAGTTCCCAGAGGAGCTGCAACCTATAGAGGATGACTATACCACAACAAGCATTCACCGAAGTGAAAAGAGTTTACGCTACCTTCCCTAAGGACCTTCACGTATGCTTGATGCTTGCGGTATTTGTCCATAGACACCTCTATTTATAACACTCAATAAGATAGGTTGCTTTGGAATAAAGCAATCAATTACTTGTCCCACAAGTTAAGGAAACTTGGAAATCAAGTAAAGAGATTAATATCAATTGGAATTCTTTTTAACATTATCTGCCAAGTGTTTTGTTAGCTCACAAACACTTCAAGATAGAAATCCAACAGACCAGAGATAATCTTATCTTATTGACTCATTGAGGATCGTTAGATGGAACACAAAAGATATTATGTTTTACACAAGTCCATCTAAGAGATAAAGGAGTTTGGAATTTGACTCAGAGTGAAATTCTAAAAGAATCTTCACTAAATCCGACACCAGCAAGATGACTACCGTCAGGTTCACGTACTGGTACGCGAAATAAATAGCCATCTCGAACTCAGGAGAATTTCCGAGTTTCTGGTATGCAAACTGGTTCGTGAACCGTGCGCCTGTCAGATTTCGTCAAATCTGGATTCCGCTGGAAGTACTGGGCTGAGCCAGAACTTAGACGTGTGTACGTCCTCAGTTGTGATCCATGGACTCTTTGCTCAAGAGTACTCCTTTAGATTCATCCATATCCAACTAACAGTTTGCAAGCAAACCATTGCAATGGACACATGGCACCGAATCTATCTCATTCATTCTTGTACTCACAGTATTTGTGGGAACAAATACTGGTCATGACACAAGGCCACGTTACACATGAATACGATCTCAATCGCTATTATCACTACTAAAGTAGTCGACTATATTTCGAAAGAATAGATAAAGTAGAATAGAAGAATATCCATAAAGTCATAACTCCTACTAACCTTTTGTCGATGAAGAATAATTGATGTCTTCTTTGTCTTCACAGTCTTCGTCTTCAAGGTCTCTACTACTTTGTCTATATCCCAATTCCGAAATCTAAACTCTAGTAGGCTAAATCAAGAATTGAGTTTTGACACCTAAAACTGACAACTAGCTTGACATACCAACGCTAGTGGGTTTGACCGGACAATGCCCTAACAATCTCCCCCTTTGTCAATTTTAGTGACAAAACCAATTGACATATGGATTTTTTTTTTTTTTTTTTTTTAAAGAAGGAATTTTATTAGATTAAAATGGAAATACAAGAGTTTTCAGGCCCAAAAGGCCAAAACATAGAAACAAAATAGAAAACAAAAAAGCCACAGATCAAAACAAAAAGACACATAACTATGGGAATCTGTAATAAGCAGTATCAGGCATCTCCATTCCTCTCAAACAGCTTGGTTTGCAGTGAAATTTTGAGTTTGACCTCTCTGCAACTTGGCTCCCTCCTTAGCAAAATGATCAGCTGAAAAGTTGATTTCCCTGAAAACATGTTTGAAATGAATGGCCCTCAAATTACAGCATATCCTATGCCATCTTGATAAGAAATTCCAAGGGATATTCTGCTTCATAAAGGCAAAAATTGCAGCTTTTGAATCAGACTGTAGGACAACCTTAGAATGTTCATTTTCTATAGCCCATTCCAGAGCTCTAATTCCAGCCATCACTTCTGCAATAAAATTAGTAGCATCCCCAAGTCCACCAGTTCAGCAGCAATGAAATTTCCTGTAGAATTTCTGACCAAAAAACCATAGCCAGCTTTTCCAGGATTACCACAAGAAGCTCCATCACAACATAATAGAGGAATCCCAACAGCAGGCAGCTCAAAATAACAGGCAACAGGATCAGTACTTCTAATTCTTCTAAGAGCAAAACCAAATGTTCTAAGAATGATCTTATCATAGAAGCAATCCCACATACAACCTTTCAATCTCACCTCACTTTCCTTTATTCTATGAAGAATTTTTTGAATAGTTTTGTTACAGTCAGGTTTATGGTTTCAAAAAATATTTTATTTCTTGTAAACCAAATTTCCACCATGATAGAGAAAGCTGCAACTAACCAAATATTTTGAATGATAGGGCTCTTACCTTTGCAACAAGATAGAATGTCTTCAAAAGATAATGGATGTTTAAAAGAGAATATGCATATTATCCATCTCCAAATTTCCTTACTGAAGGAACAAGTCCAAAGGATATGATCCATAGTATCCTGTTCAGCATGACAGAAATAACATCTGGAGGCAAAATGAAACCCCCTTTTCTGTAGATTTTCTTCAGTAGAACAGACATTTCTGACAATTTTCCATACATTTGCTGCTGTAGATGGATGTGCACAAGTCTTCCATAATTTCTTGAAAGTCAACTTCTCAGGATATTTTCTCCTGAAAGTTTGCAAAGCACCAGAGACAGTAAATTTCCCATTATGATTACTTGTCCAGACCATAATATCCTCCCCCCCTTTTATAAGAGGCAAATCAGAAATGGAGAAGAAGTATAACATCTCAACTGGTATACACCACTGACCATCCATAATGAGATCACTAACCTTCATAGAAGCATGCTGCTTAACATAAGAATTATCAGGAAAATTATCTATAAGGGGATTTTCAATTATCCAAGAATATTGCCACACAGAAATTTTTGTTCCATCACCAACAATCCATCTAGCATTCTCTTGAAATTCCTTAGCAATCCACTTAACACCAGGACAAATAGAGGACTGCTTATAATAGCTTATCCACTTACCATCTTTATCTTTATATTTAGCCAGGAAAAAAAGAGCCCATTCATCAGTGGAATTTTCAATTCTCCAAAGTAATTTCATTAACAAAGCCTTATTAATGTCTTCAAACTTTCTAATGCCCAATCCCCCTTCATTCTTAGGTGAACAGAGTTTCTCCCAAGCTAAAGTCACCAATTTCCTGTCATCAGCATTTCCTGACCATAAAAAGTTCTTGACAGTTCTTTCACAAGCAGTTATAACTTTTGAAGGCCATTTATAAACTGACATGTTATATAAGGGGATGCTACTCAGAACAGATTGTACCAAGATAATTCTAGCTTGAAAGCAGTTTACCAATCCATGAAGCTAACCTGCTCTGAAGAAACTCCACAAAAGACCACAAATGTTCAGCCTTCACTTTTCCTGGAATTAGCATGATGCCCAAATATTTATCAGGAAAAGTAGCAATCTTCATTTGTAGAAGCTCATAAATATAGGTTTTTCTAGTTGGAGAGGTACCATCAATGAAAAGTTTACTCTTATCAGTACTTATAATTTGACCAGAAGACATTTGATAAGAATTAAGAACTGCCATTAAATTTTCCAGGCTCTTCTTCCCACCATTACAGAAAATGAAAATATCATCAGCAAAAAATAAATGTGATGGATGCAAACCAATTGACATATGGATTCAAATAATATACAATGAAGTACTAACCAGATGTATCTCTTGATTTCTTGAATTCTTCAACTTCTCCTTTGAGTCTTGATGTGTTCATTAAACTCTTGTTGATGAATCCGTAGTCAGCAGTCACAACATATCCAGCTCAAACAACCATAAAGGTATGCTTAGGCTTACGTGGGTTTAGTATGCTCATCCCACATGTTGTTTGTGCGTAAGAGTAAGAATCTGAGCAATCTTTAAAGTTGGTGTATCAGAACTTTAAAGTGATTCTACTCATTCTTGATACGAAGCTTAATCTCAGCTTTAATTACTCCCCCTTACTTGGTACTTTGTGAAAAGCACAACAAGTAAGCACATGATGTTCTCCCCCTATGGTAATGCAACCACAAGAACTAGAACCATATGTATTTTCCCCCTATTTGTCACAAAAATATGACAAAGTAGTTTGAGACTAGGGTTTCATACACCTTGTGATAACAGGTGAAGCTAAGTACTCGCATATCAAGTATAAAGATGGTATACTTAGGTAATCTGAACAAAAAGATTCCTGAGTTCTCACCTTATGGAGAAATAAAGATACACTTTCTCCCAATATTCCACATCCACGCTCCCCAAAAAGATTTGTTACTAAGCGCAAGTTCAAAAAGAACTCTCCCCCGTGTGGTGTCATTCAATAAAGAACAACTGACAAAGACTAACATGGACAAGAACAATTGAATGTTATCCAGTTTTGCTTTGTTAATAATCTCTTTTCCTTAGCCAATTTTTTCGGAAAAAGAGTTATGTGATTCCGAGTTTGTGAAAACCCTAAAAATCACATAATCAAAAGTTTCTTAATCGTGAGAAAAAGCATAACTTTTGTAAATAGACACAGCTTACGTCACTACCGAAGCAATGGAAAAAGCTATGTTTTGCAATAAGATTGAGGTAGACAAATCAAGTATTGCAAACATCATTAATAACATCTAAAAAGAACTTTTATTAATGAAATAAAGTAGTACATGCTTGAAAAACTCTAAAAAGCATGAAAGGCAAACTACTAAATCATATGAAGACACGAATAAAGTTGTATGACCTCAACTTTTGCCTTCATCATCTCGAGATATCACCTCATCAAAGAAGTCATCTATGATATGCCTATTTCTAGCTTCCTCTTCAGAAAGACCAGTTAGAGCACGTAACAATGATGTATAATGAGTATAGCTTTTCCTGAAGCGTTTGGCTTTGTCTTCATGGAATAAAGCTTTCTTCCTTTCGTAATCTATTTTATACAGAAAGTACTTTCTCAACTTTGTATATCCATCAATTGTTTCTCTCGAGTTAATAGCATGAGTCTCTGGATCAGGATACTTGTGGAGGTAATCCAAATTTTCTGCAGGAGTCCTTTTTCTCTTGCTTGAAACCCCTTCACAGAGCTCAGCTTTCACAGCTTCACTTTTACAACTCCTCATAACACTTCTTGTAGGGTAAGCCATCTTGTTTATGACTTACTGGATGTATGAACGAGATATATATATATATA
>JAJJMA010241931.1:0-15724 GCA_023529015.1 Papaver nudicaule
TTAGGTTTCTGTCATACAAATGATGTTAGTATTGTTTGTGGTACTTAAATGGATAAAGGGTTCAGTTTAATTTGGATAAGTCTATGGTGTGAGGAAGAGATACAAAATCAGGTATAAATTTCACCTTTTCCTTTTAGGGTTTTCTGATTTATGATAAAGTTTAGGTTTTTGTGTGAAGGGTTTTCTGAAATATGATAAAATTCAGGTTTTTGTGTAAAGGGTTTTCTGATTATGATAAAATTTAGGTTTCTGTCATACAAATGATGTTAGTATTTGTTTGTGGTACCTAAATGGATAAAGGGCTCAGTTAAATTTGGATAAGTATATGGTGTGAATTTGCTCAAGCTGTATGTTTGTTTGTAAATATTTGTGCATTCAGTTTCATGTCTGTTTGGGTGTCAATATGGTAATTTGATCTCATAGGGTAGAGAACAACGTCGTATCATGCCGTATGGACACGTGTGTCCGTGTATTTACGTACTTGTACGCCCAAAAAAATGTAAGTCTTTCGTGACGTTGTAACACCGGTGACATCTCAAGCTCCTTCCTCTAGACTCATACTTTGACGTAAACGCATTAGTTTCAGAAATGAAATATTACAAAGAAATATATTCAGTAATCTGTAGCATATACATATATAGGTTTAGTTTAGCTAGTTAAATTTCTGAACTTGAATCTTTGTTTGTCATCTACTCCAGCAATGACTTTAAAAGGCCATATATTGATATTATTTTGGACACTGGATCAACCATTTTTCTACCAATTAAACGTTTTGCATCTACAAATTTGTGAAATAACATACTCAGAGGATGCCAAAAGTTTATAATTAATTTGTAGATGTCAAATGCTTAATTGGTAAAATCATCGGTGATCCATGTGTCCAAAGTATTGTTAAAATAAGACCTTCTATAGTTATTGTTGGAGGTGATAACAAACCAAGTATCGAATACATTTGTATTTAGAAGCCATTTGTCTACTTAATAAAAATAAAATTCCAACATCCTCTAGAGCCATACTGTATATTTGAATCAATGCCTCGATTTTCAAACCTCGACGTACTATTCCTTGCACAGTAGGGAAACGAGGATCATCCCATCAGTCAACTTTACCATTCACAACAAACCAAAGAAGTTTACGCTTGCTAAGAAGCGTATACAAATTAATCTACTAATGGCCCCAGCCTTACATTTTTAACAGGTGAATGAGGATTTACTTTTCCTTCTGGATGGTGGATTGCAAGCTAAAGCAGCCTTGTATAAACATAATGATGAATTGGCTAAACAGGTAATGTTCTGATCCTGAGCAGTTTTGTTGTGAAGATCATTCCAACGTAAAACTTTTAGAATATACTCCCTCCGTTCCACTTTACATGCTATATTAGGGTTATTTTTATGTCCCAAAATACTTGCCATAATTGATATTTTCCCCCACAATTTCCAACTACACCCTTCCATTTTATCTTGGAAATATAAGCTTTCTTTTAATAGGGTTTTCCACAAATATTAAGGAATGGAGAGAGATATGTTTGAAGACTTTTATCAAGGGTATGGATGGGAAAAATACATACCTCTCTCCACTCCTTAATATTTGTGGAAAACCCTATTATAGCAACTAAATTGGAACGGAGGGAGTATATCTTTGTGGTTATGATCCATGTTATCTTTTTTAGGTGTTTCATGTGATATTAAAGAATAAGAGTTGTAGCCTAGCTGAAATTAGGTGTTTCTCTTTTTTCAGCTAGAACACATGGAGCAGCAGCTCGAAGAACTTCTTGATATTGTAGTGTCCAAGTGCAGGTAGTTCTCCATTTCATACAAACTCACAATAAAAATAGAGATCTTCGGAGGATTTTTCGTAATTCTTGTCGATTAGTAAATTTCAAGGTGAGAATGATCGGAACTTTCATTTTTTTTATAAACTTGTGTCTCGTCTCAATCAATTTGCCTTATTTAACTCGAACTTAGATTAGAATTGGTAAACATCATTGCTTTACATGAACAACATAATGAGCGTTCCAGAGCCTTCCAATTCGATACTTCATTTGTGGAATCTGTCCCCTTGTTCTTGTGTTGTTTTGGTTAAAAACTTCAATATGTAATATTCATTTGAATTTGGATTTTCTTTTAGGGTTTTCTGATTTATGATGAAGTTAGGTTTTTGTGTAAAGGGTTTTCTGAAATATGATAAAATTCAGGTTTTTGTGTAAAGGGTTTTCTGATTTATGATAAAACTTAGGTTTCTGTCATACAAATGATGTTAGTATTGTTTGTGGTACTTAAATGGATAAAGGGTTCAGTTTAATTTAGATAAGTATATGGTGTGAATTTGCAGATGGTCTTAACTCAATAAGCCAGGGCCTCGACAACCCTACCACTAAGAATCAATTGAGTTTTGCATTATACTTTAGGTAACGATAGTGCAGCAGATAATTGTTGTTCTCCGTCTGGCAGTCTTCTTCTTCTTCTTCTTTTCTTGTTATCACCCGCTGGTAATGAAGAAGTAGAAGCCGAGGACTGGCGAAACTGAGTGCGCCTTTTTGCTGTTTAGGTAGTTAGTCCATGCATGATTGTCGATTGAGTCCATGCATGCTTATTCACCCTACCACTTGACTATTGCTCAAGCTAGTGACATTTGTGAACTTGAATCCTCGTTGAGTCACGGCTTTGTTTATGTATACTTTACCAGCCGCAATTTTATATGTTGCCTTCTACGCAATGAAAAAGGGGAATTCTCCAATAATTGCAGGGCTTAGTTTTTTGGATTTTTGCAAATCTCTTTTGTTGGTAAAATCATGGACCAGGGTGGTTTGTTTTCAGATTTTGGCAATGGTTCCCTGTGGTTGGGGTATTGAAGAGTGGTGTTGGTTTGGTTGAGAGGCTAATTGAAACATTAACTGCTGGGTTAGGGTAAGCCAAGGGATAACCATTGAAAGGTGTGTAACCTGTGAAAGAGTTTAGTTGGGTTTTAATTTGATTTGATGGGGGTAGTTGCTTTTTTATTTTATTTTATTTTATTTTGATACAGATGGGGGTGGTTGCTTTGAGAATATGGGTTACTTATTAGGCAGGTGGAAACATTTACTGCTGGGTTGGGGGTAAACCAAAGGTCAGATTGTTTAAAATCCTCAGTAAATTGTTTTATTTGTTCATTTTCAATTCCTCAGTCAAGTAAAAGTATATTTTCTTCCCCTCCTTTTCTTCATTTAAGATGAACAATCCCAAGCTTAATCCAGATTTTGTTAATAATCCTTGCAGGGCAGAATATGTTAATAATCCTTGCAGGGCAATCATCAGAAAGCATGTGATCCAAAACAATGGTCAGATGTACAAGCAAGGTTTGGATGGAACTTGGTTGCCTTTTTCTTCTTCTAGGTCCAATAAGACAAGATGGTGGGACGAGTGTAATGGTGTACCAGTTGCCAGGAATCCATATCATGTGCCTGAATGGGTCGACGGTGGTATTAGTGCAAGTGAAAGAGCTAGAACAGAACAAGCACCAGATCAGGAAATAATACCAGCACAAGCAGCTGCACCAGAACCAGAGGTGACCAACTTGGATCCAGAACAAGCACCAGAGCAGGAAATAGTATCTGAGATCAAGAGGATTGCAGTCACCAGAAGCTTCAAATTCTAGATCACAAGGTGTCTGTTGCTGGAACTTTGGAGGTTCAAAGTGCATAGGAGTTGGTATTGATCCTGACGAGTAAGGTTTTGGGGTTCTTCTCTTATTTGTGGTAACCGGATATGTTATTTATTTATTTTCTCGTTTTATTGTTGGTTGATACTAAGACATGGTGGTGTTATGTTTTGTTTTGTTTTAGTTGTGATGGGAATGGTAATTTGTGGTTTACATGTGTTTAATCTTTTGTTTTTGTTTTCGTTTTTTCTTTCTAAAATGTTATCTTTGCTAACACAAGATCTAGCTTATAAACTATGAATAGCAAGGAAATCTGGATAACACGAGAATCCATGAAATCTGCTAATTATACAAAGCCACATGTCATAGATACTCATCCTTTGAACAACACGATCGAAACACAATCTAAGATTAGATTATTCATCGAACACCAAGACGCATATGTTTGTCTTTATACCCATCCATCCAATCCCCCACCTAAAACCCAAAAGTGAAATCATGTAACACTTTTTCTTCATTTTCTAGCGCATCTTCCTTGTGTCCTCTTCTTCGCTGAAACTCATTTATGATGTGTAGATTTAGGTGAAGGGTATAATTCATTGTTGTATCGATTTAGATAGATAACCGTACCTTCTAAACATACATCAATGACATCCATAATCTCAAAAGACGTGACTCTGCATGAAGAGCAAGGTGGCTCTGCCCAAGAATCCCAATTCCTGCTCTCCATGGAAAAATACGCCAAAAAATCATGGCTATAGTGTAGGTGTGTATAGCTCTTGGCTGTCTAATCCTATATGCCCAGGCCTAGGGTCAATAGATAATTAGCCACTGTTGTAGTGCCAAGGTTGATATTGATAGAGAGATTTGTTTTTTAGAATGGGAAAGAGACAATCTAACAATCAGTTATGTGAGATTGGAAAAAAAAGAAAGATGAAGTCATTTAAACCAAGTAACCTGCAAGGAGCCAAGGATATTGTTGATAAACTGTCAATAGATGATCTACATGAATTGATTGATCATGCGAATGGCATCCGCAAGGAGGACAAGCAGGTTTCTGATGCTGGGAAGAATTTACGTTGGGCGGAGTTATGTCGTGAAGATACTGATCTAACAATTGAGTGTATGCATGGAGAAGCGGTTACATCATAAGACTACAAAACAATTGAGTGTATGGAGAAACGAGTACTAATGATGAAAGGTTGGGTGATGTGATAACCCTTCCCAAATAAACAAACTTTTTGATATTAGAAGAAGGAAGAAAAATGAGAAACACGCACAATCACCGTTGAAATGGAATCATATTTGATTTCATTGATCTGGTGTATCTTTTACATTCCATAATTAGTGGTCAAACACCACCGCACCATCATAGTCAACGCAATTTGTGGAGAATAGATACGCATAAATCTAGCATGCTGCAATTTTCTCTACATGCACTTGAGGTGCGGTCACTAATTAACTTTCTTAAAAAATGTGAAACTATTTTTTAAAGCCCAGACCTTTGGTATTATCCCCTAAAACCAAATCTTTGTAGCTTTATTTTTTTAAACGCAGACCTTTGGTATTCCCTGAAACTGAAAATCTATCTATGAATCTTTCACCAAAAGCAGCTACGATCATCGCAAAGCAGGCAATCGACATCAGTATTTATATCATCATCCTGCCAATTGTCCTTCGGATTTGCGCTTAGTGATTTCTAAAAGAGAAATCTCGGTTTCAAGGTGAGAAAAACTGCCTCATCCATCTACTCTAACTGATATTATGCCACCATATTTGTTCATAAGGCCACAAATAGCTATTAGACATACATGCAAAAACAGTTGAAGGTTTTTGACGATTAAATTAGTTATGGTAGTATGGATTTGCTACTTTATTAGCCTTTTTTTTTCCTTGGTATGGTAACTGGCGGAATATCTTTCGATTTTTGTTTGGTTTCATGCTTTTGATACTTCACTTTTGTTAAGAAGCTTCCAAAAATGGTTTCATGAATTTACCATCACAATTTCATGGATTTTTTTTTAACTAGTCTGAAGCTGCAAGAATCTTATGTTGCTCTTTTTAATTGGCTGCATGTGGCAAACGATTTTTATCGCAGCTGAAAGCATTGTACCAATTTGGTGCATGTCAGAAACGCCCACAGTTAGTTCTTAGAAATCCATTGTTCGAATTGAGACATTTGAACTTCAATTAATATTCCTGACTGAACACCACACAGTTTTGGTGTTATTGAATCTTGCAAACTCTGCTATGTATAATAGATACGGAGAGTTGGGAACTGTGGATTACATTTTCACATAGCGGTGGATGGCGTAACAGATACGAAAAGGATATTGTGCCTTTTAAATCAGTTGCATGTCGCATTCAATCAGATTTGAAAGCCTTGGACTAATCAGCATGCCGTAATTCTGATTCAGACATAGTTGCATGTCACTAATTCAGACACATACATAAATTTGAAATCCCCTGTACATTACACAAGATTCTGCAAATTAACCTCATAGTCTTGCATTTGTTGCCTGCAGTAGTTCACAATGGCGGCGACGCTAGTTTGTGACTGGCTATGGCATTTACCACTCTCGGACTGGAAAATTGTAAAGGAGTTTGGTCTTGAGAAGATAGTTCATTTGGCAAAAATAGAGATTCCAGAATCTATTCCTAATTACCTTGCAGGGTTCTGGAGGAAAGAAATACGGGTGCTCCGAATCAATGATTGTGATTTCTGTCCAGTCGTTGAAGAATTTTTGTTCTTCTTTGATCATAAACTGAAGAATAAAATAGTCCTACCGCCTATTGAACCCCTTATAGTTCCCAGAGACTTAGCCAAGTTCCTCTATATATCTGAAGATGGAGCCATGGATCTGATAAAAGACTCGGAATTAAATGTGCGTTGGATTTGTGAGAACTTGCGTGATCACCCTAATCCCATCGTTAGGGGTAGAGCTTTTGTGCTGGCTTTTACCGGACAATTCCTCTTCAGCAATGGTTGTGGAATGTGTCCATTGGCAGTTGTGCCAATATTGATTCAAGCTCTCAATGGTCTGTCCATTGTACCACTTGTTCTAGGACAACTGCTTGTGTCCCTGGATAAATTTCAAAGCAGGGGTTATCTCAGTTGTCCAACGTTATTTGCGGTACGTTTTAGTTTTTTATTACCATCTTTTATTCTCAAATGTTGTCGTATTGTTTCCGCTACAATTTAAATATTTATCGCAGGTATGGGCACTGGATCACATGAATTTTCTGGAATTCGACGAGCCCATGCAACCTGGTCCTCTTTCAAATTTTTATGAACGTTACATGCATAGCTACGGCGGGGATGTTGTTATATCTGTCAGAGACGTCAGGAGATGGGCAATTGGAAACATTCTGGCTGCCATAAATGCTGGGCATTGGAAGAGCGGATCAGTTCGTGCAAAGTTCATCGTTTGGAGAATTCCGCACTGGAATTTCGAGCCCCTGATCTGGTCTACTAAAGAAGAAACCTCCTATGTTGTGCTTCCATCTCTCAAGAAACTAACTTACTATGTCCCAGCCCTTGTCCTAAGACAGTTTGGTTTTCTCCAGACCCGACCCCCAAGAAGAGGGTTAAGGCCAATGTTGCTACGCTTGTCGCAGGAAGCACTGCATAGCGTTAAAGATGGCCTAAGCGCCAAAGGTGGTCGAGTTGCTTTCCCGGGTAACCTAACTCCAATCGGCCCTGCTAAGAATTACGACGGAGAATATAAACTATGGCGGGGCATGGAATTGCCTTATACATCCGACGATGAGTATGATACCGATCTATAGATTTCCCCTTCGTTTTTTTCTTGGGGTGCGCACACACTGTCATCATATGTGGGAAACTTTTTGAGTTTAAACTTTTTGGGTATATATGTATTCGGCGTAAGTGAATGGTGCAAGTATTTTGGGTATACTCTTTTATGGTTTTCAGTCTCTTCTTTTATATATGTAGTCTCTTCTCATTTTGTAAAGAAGAAACTCTAAACTTTAATATACGGAGTATGTAGCTTCAGCAGGATTTAGCCCTGCTATTATATCACTTTGTTAGTATCATTTTAAAATAGTTGAGCTTTAATGCAAATTATCCATTGCTGTTAGGGTTGAATAGAGGGATTGGGATAGTTAAGAATATCATCGAAAAGTCTCCTCGATGGTAAGGATAACCCTGGGCTTAAATCTTGATTTGATTCTTCTGGTCAATGTGTAAGTTAATATGTACATAAGTTATCCAAACTGATTGGCTTAGGAATAAAAAAGTATAGTTAAGCTCAACTGCAAAATACGTTTGAATACTGAACTTATATAGACATCCAATATACACGTCTGTTCAAGACTCCTCATTTTCTACCAAAATGTAACGGAATTTCAAGAGATGCGTTTTTCCATCACAACATAGTTATATAGGGGCACTTAGAATGTCTTGAACTTTATATAGACATTCAATGGACGCAACCAATATACACGTCTGTTAAGTGAAATGCATGTACCCCTTCGGAAAATAATACAACATTGCAGAAGATGAGAGTTCCATGACAAACGCGCTCATATTGGTCTGATGACTCTGGTTAATGTGTAGGTTAAGCCCAATTGCAAAATACGTCTGTGACAGATCCTAGGCCTGATCAGATTTATCTTGGGCTGTAACCTAAATTAAGCCCATCGGTGCTGTGTAAGTTCTGAACGATCTTATGGACTAGAGGTCTTACCCGGATGCTCGAGCCTGGTTCATGCACCTAAATATTAGCTCGCGGACATGGGCCCCTGACCCGGTTCAGAGGTCCGTCTATTTTGTTTGTCACGTACCCTTAGATATAGATAGATCGCCTGGCAATATAACCATATTTAGGCAGCTCAACTCTTATTGTCCTCGAGTGGCTATAGATGCTGGCTATGGACACCAACAAGTATGTAGAATTGGTGAGTGTCGAACTGAAACCTCCACATTGGACACGCAGAGTAAAAATTGATTTCTTCAAGTGTCTACTAACCCATATTTTGTCACTTTTCATCATTTTTGTCCCGGAGTAGCTACAGATGCCGGCTGTGGACACCCAACAATAATCTCGAATTGGAGAGTGTCGAATGAAAACCGACACGCTGAGCAAACAATTATTTCTTCAAGTGGCAATCTACCCATATTTTGGCACCTTACATCTTATTGTCCTGGTATGGCTATTGAGCTGTCTATGGACACTCAAGGAAATCTCTAGTTGGTAAGTGTCAATTGAAAACTCCCACAGTGGACACGCATATAAATTATCGAACATCTTGACGTTGCTATCTACTGGTAGATCGACACTGACAATGACAAACACAAGCTCAACGTGCCTTTATGATTCCCGAAGGCTACTGAATCAACATCGTAGTTATATCTGAGCAAATGGACACTTGAAGAATTTATGGAATTGCTTTCACGTTGCTATTCAACAGTCATTCGACACTGACTTTGACAAAGACATAGGAGAGTGACAATGTGGTCAGTAGTTGCGACGGTTGATAGCTCAATCCTTGCCAAGGATCCTGTAAGCAATCAAAACCATCGTATAAAGGGGGAATACAGACACTACATTCACCCAGACGTGTTTATTGGACGTCATATCGCCACTTGATTCAAAAACCGTCACATGGCTCCATGAAAAAACCGTCTTAAATGCTCATTTGTGTACTAGTGTCATGACTTAGAACTAGCAGCTATAGTGTTTGCATTGAAGTTATGGAGACACTATCTTTATGGTGAGAAAATTGACATATTTTCTGATCATAAGAGCCTGCAGTACATCTTTACACGAAGAGATTTGAACCTGAGACAGAGAAGGTGGATGGAATTTCTCAAGGATTACACCTACACATTTCATTATCATCCAGGAAAAGCTAATGTGGTTGCAGATGCATTAAGCAGGAAGTCAAGAGCAATTGTGGCAAGTATGGCTATGCATGCATGGGATTTGCATAGAGAGATAGAGGAAACTGATATACATGCTGAAGGAATAGTATGTAACACCATGATTGTGCCAGAACTACAACAACAAATTCAGGAAGCGCAACAGAGTGACAATGAGATGATTTGGATACATAAGCAATTATCAGAGGGCCAAACACCTGATGGATGGAGCAATTCTGCAAGTGGATTGAGATTCATGGGAAGATTGTTTGTGCCATTACCACTCCGAATGAAAGTATTAGAAGAAGCTCATAAATCAAAGTTTACAGTACATCCCGGGATCAAAGATGTACCATGACATGAAGAGACAGTATTGATGGAAGGGAATGAAGAAGGATGTAGCTTTATTTGTGTCAAGATGTCTCACTTGTCAACAAGTAAAGATTGATCACCGAAAGACAGGAGGATTACTTCAACCCTTACCAATTTCAGAATGGAAATGGGATCATATCACTATGGACTTTGTTATGGGTTTACCTAGAACAGTTCATGGTAAGGATACCATATGGGTAATTGTGGATAGACTAACTAAGTCTGTACATTTCCTAGCTATTAAGAAGAAGGATACATTGACTACATTGAGTCAATTGTACATACATGAGATTATCAGGTTACATGGAACTCCGATATTCATTGTATCTGACATAGATTCTCGTTTTACATCATAATTTTGGCAAAGCTTACAGAAGGCTTTGGGAACCAAACTATCACTTAGTACTGCATATCATCAGACGGATGGACAATCAGAAAGAGTGATTCAGATTGTGGAAGACATGCTGAGAGCATGCGCACTGGACTTCAAGGGGAGTTGGAGTGAATACTTACCATTAGTAGAGTTTGCATACAACAACAGTCATCAAGCTAGCATAGGAATGGCACCATATGAAGCACTGTATGGGAGACCATGTAGATCGCCAGTTTGTTGGACCGAAATTGGAGAAAGAAGCATATTTGGACCTGACATGGTACAAGAAACGAATGAGAAGGTGCAACTGATTAGGCAAAGACTAATCACAACACAAAGTAGACAGAAGAATTATGTAGATAAGAGACGTAGACCACTAGAGTTCAATGTGGGTGACATGGTATTGTTAAGGTTAGCCCACATAAAGGAATCAAGCGCTTTGGTAAGAAAGTGAAGCTTTCACTAAGATATATTTGACCATTTCAAGTACTGCGTCGAGTTGGAGCAGCTGCATACCAGTTGGAACTACCACAACAGATTGGGCATGTACATGACACATTTCATGTATCAATGCTGAGAAAGCATGAAAGAGATCCCTCGTATGCCACCGACTCTGCACAAGTCATGGATTTGGAGGATTTGGAAATTCAAGAAGATGCTACATATGTGGAACAACCAATGAAGATATTGGACTACAAAGAACATGTCTTACGCACCAAACCCATTCCCATGGTTAAGATACAGTGGCAGCGTCGACAAGTCGAAGAAGCAACATGGGAAATGGCATCTGAGATTCAGGATAAGTATCATGAACTCTATAGAGCTAATACTTGAATTACGAGGACGTAATTCTTTTAAGGGGGGTAGGGTTGTAATACCCTGACCCAAATTTGACTGCATACATGTGTGGTGTGATCATGTGTAAGTCCATTTTTGTTTGTGTGTGAACTATACCTTGCTTGTTACGTATGACTTATGCATATTACGTGTGATTAATGCCTTGTTTGCTCGTTATAGCTAAGTATAGGGAGTTGCCTTAGCTGTGAAGGTTAACCAGGGAAGGTACAAGCAGGATAGGAGGCACATTGGTACAGGTATGGCTAGCCATGACACCTAGGCTAGACAAGGCTGAGCTAAGATGTTTCATGATTTCCTTTCAAGCACGCATGTTGTGATGGTAGAGTCTCGGTTAAAGTAGGAAACCTGACACATGAGTCAGAGTCTTGATAACCATTACCTTGTCATAGGTATGACATGTCACTTAGCCATTGGTTGTGAGAGACTGAGTATATGGAAACTCTATTGCTTTGCGTACAAGAATACAGAATCCTTAGTTGATGAAACTAGACGTAAGATAACAGTATATAAAGAGAACTTGAGGTTGAGTTTAGGGTTGCCGCAAGAAGGAGAACTAGAACCCTTGAGAACAGAACTTGGAGCTAGAGCTGGTAGAGGTCTCTGGTGTATCATACCTTGATTGTTGCTGTGATTGCTTGCTTGTTGAGGTAAGCGCAACACAAACCCAAAACTGTTTTGATTAAGTTATTGTTTTACAAACTTCATATTTCTATCATGTTTGATGATTAACTGACATTGTTCTTGAGCATGATGTATACTTTGGGATGTGGTCCATGAGACGGGTGTGATCTCTAAATACCTTATGATTTGGGTACGAGTTATCCATGGAAACGGATGTGATTTCCTAAACCTGCGCAGGGTAGCTCTTGTTTGAGCTGAGCTTCGGTCGTGTGAGCTGATTACTATGTTATTTGCTTGATATTGGGTTGTCAATATGGCTATGAGGTTATGTGCTTTATTCATGTTGATTTGTTTGAAAACTTGCATCTGTTTTGCATTAAAACTGTTTTGTTGCTTCTTGCCAACTGAGTGTCACAACTCACGTCGTTTAATGACAAAAATTCCAGATTTCATGGCTACTCGTGGAGCTAACAATGGAGGGAGTTAGATGCTGATATACAAGCTTGTTTTCTTAGAAGTTTGTTGTTCTTTAAAGTTATTGGTTGTAATAAGTATCATCAGTCCTTGTGATGATGAGTAGAAGCAGTTGAGAACTGCTGGTGTTTATTTCTTTCTTAGAGCTTTGAACCTTGTCTCAATTTGATTTTAAGTAGAGAAGACATATTCAGTTGTTCTGGAGTTCATTAAATGTTATCCATGCCAGTTATCTTTACGTAGAAACTTGTATAGATGTTAAATCCTTATACATGTTGATACTGAACCCTTGGCCTAATGATAACCATGACTACCATGAGCTATGCCTAGTTGTTAGTATGAAGCCTTGCTACTGATAGTTGTCTGATGCTGATGCTACCTATATACTGTACAACCTGTTAAACCTGAAGCTGTGAGTTGATGTATGATGTACTGCCGGTCAAGTCATTGTACTCACCTCTCAAAGCCTTCAACCATCACTGATGATGTGTTACCTACTAGTCTCACTATAACTGCCTCCCTACCCTGATTTACTCTTACTTGTACATTGAGGAACCCATACGTATGTCAGTACTCAATGATCATGTTAAGACCATGCTATGACCTCAACCATAGAGCAGGAGAAGGACCTTGAGATTACCCTTATGTAAGTAATGATGATACTCTAACCATCACAGAGTAGTTATCATTCTCATGTACTGATGTACCAGATCATACTTCAAGCTGTGTAGTAAGCACATCTGTTTGTTGGATGCAATCAGATTGCACTTCACTTGCAATCTAATTGCAAGCAGTTCTAACATTACATTTCCTAACAGAACCAAATAGTCTTTAGACCTTATAGAGGTGTACCTTGATGCTATGTATACCTCGAAGCCATGTATGAGTATCTCAGGTATTAGTTCACCTCGTCTGATGTGAGATACCCAACATCATACTCTCATATAGTAGTAACATGCATGAACCATGTAGCATCACCCCTAGACCTCTATGAACTGTGTTGCTGTAATGTGATTCCGCTGTTGATACGACTCTGTGTATTGGGGCATACTTGCCAGTCTAGTGGGTGTGGTGTATAGTAGCCTAAGCTCGAGCTTGAAATGTTGTATTTGGGCTCTGGCTTAGGGGGTTAACATGCCGTATACTGCCATGGACTCGGGTGTGGGTCTGTGTCAGGAGTACGGGTGTTACAAATACCCCTAAAGTTATCCCCCCGTGTGATGTTTTGAAACCTCGAATGGTATGCAGATATTGTATGGTTGTGTTGAGTTTGAACAACGTCGTGCGGCTATGACTCTATGGCCAATGTGACTGTGGCGCTAGATGCACGCATAGTGGATGTACAGCAGCAGCCTTGGCCATTGGCCAAGGCCAGAATCCATGGCGCCATGAATATGGCGCGTGGTGGATGCGTCCACGACCTTGCCCATGGGCCAAGGTCAGATTCAGTGGCGCCATAGTTCATGGCGCCACAGCAGCTGTGGTCTTGGCCATTTTCATATGGCGCCATGACCTGGAAGCCACGACCTTGGCTGTTGGCCAAGGCCAACATCTCGTGGCGCCATGCTCATGGAGCCGTAGTCTTGCAGCTAGGCCTTGGCCACTGGCCAAGGCCAATATCTCGTGGTGCCATGCTTATGGCGCCATGACTTTGTGGCCAGGCCTTGGCCATGGCCAGGCCTTGGCCATGGCCAATATCTTGTGGCGCCATGCTTTCTGAAGCTACGGCCTTGGCCATTGTCCAAGGCTAATCCTTTGTGACGCATCTGGGCTATGGCGTATCCTAGGTCATGGTTCGCTTATCCATGGTGTGTTAGGCCATTATGTGTTTAGAGTGTGGCCTACCTAATTGTGTTTAGGCTGTTGTATGCTTCTCAGAGAGCTCTGAACAGGCCTGGAGCTGCGATATTTCTGAGGTTTTCATTGAGACTGAGATGTCGAGTCATATTTTAAGAGGAAATTTGTAAGGATGCGTCTCTGTTAGGTCTCCACCATGTACCAGTGAGCAATTTAGTTCTGATGTCAAGGAATTCGAGGCGATGTCGACATGAAGTAAATCGATGGGTTTATGAGTTGATGGGGTTATTTAGTATTGCACTATGATATCATTCTCTCGACCGGGAGTTATAAGAGAGAACTCATAGAGGGTTGTTTTCAGCTCGTAGAACGGGTTGCATTCTGAGCTATAAAGATGTGCATGAGTAGGCAATTGCCTTTAAGTAAGGCATAATCAGAGAGTCGTTTTACATTTTTGTCCCTCTTCCATTTTTTACCATCTACATGTTGATGCTATGCTGGTATGGCAAGTGCAGATGTGGGAAAAGTTGCCCCTGCAGATCTTAGGTTAGTTTGGCTACAAATGTAATCTTTCAAATATGCTTTTATTTATTCAATTGTAATGCACAATATTTTTTTTTCAAAACACCATGGAGTTTTAGGAGAGGAGGGGTATTTTTTGGAAAGATTGCTGCAAATGAAGGAGTTCAATGCAACTAACTTTCCAGCCAATACTCCTTCCTCTCTAATTTACATTGGTGAGTAAACTCTGAATACATTAATATTTGTTGTTTTTATTAGTTTATCTTGTTTGATTTTTACTTACTGTATTGTCTTTGTCTTGTGAGGAGGCTTCTTTGAGCACGAGGTTGCTGCAGGACACCTTTTTCACCTAAAGGTTTGTGTACATATCATATGATCTCTGTATACATACATGTGCTACATCTTTTGAAGTAATATGAACAACTCACCACCATTGAGTTTCTGGTGATGAGATGTATTAGTTGTGATGTTTGCTGTAAATGTACAAGATCGATGCATCAAACATAACAACTAATACATTTTCATCCCCAATTTCTGTTGGTGAGGAAGCCTTGATACATTAGTCTAGATATGTTGTTATCATCAGTTAATCTTGCTTGATTTTTACTTGCTACATTATCTTTGTCTTGCGAGGAGGCTTCTTTGAGCAAGGGGCTGCTGCAGGACACCTTTTTCACCTAAAGGTTTGTTTACATATCATGTGATCTCTTTATAATAGTATGTGCATGCTTTGGAGTATTAGGAACAACTCACCATCATTGAGTTTTTGGAGATGAAATATACTGCTTATGAAGTTTGCCGAAATGGAGGAGATCAATTCGGCAAACATGATGACCAACATATTTTCATCCCCACTTCTTTTGATGAGGAAGCCTCAATACTTTATGAAAAAGAAGGGGTACCGAAATACTACCAACTTTTCGTTTTGGCTCGTGAGTCTTATGGTAAAAGTCTGGACGATCTCAAAAATCAATATCCAAACCTCTAACTGGAGTAATCTCGACAGTTAGGCAATAACGTACTACTTGGTGCTTTAATTATAAATCAGAGTTATAATGCGGAAAGTAAAAGCACACAAGACACCAAACGTTTTTTAACGAGGAAACTGCCTTGCAGAAAAACCTCGGGACCTCGTCCAGTTTTGAACACCGCCCAGTACAAACTGACTACAAACACTAGCCTACTAT
>JAJJMA010241953.1:0-11215 GCA_023529015.1 Papaver nudicaule
AGGCTGATTTCTTGCGAATCCATGGTTTGTGGTGCCATGCTATGTGGTGTTTATGGCTTTGGCATCTGGCCAAGCTCGACTTTGGGCAGCCTGTGCCTTAGTCGTGGTGTGAGTGCTTATGCTACAACACACTTGAGGTCATGGCATGTTTATCCATGGTATGCTAGACCATCCTGAATTTGGGATTAGGTCCGCTTAGGCCTGTTTAGGCTGGTGTATGCTTCTCAGAGAGCTCGGACCGGCCTGGAGCTTCGATATTCCGAGGTTTGCACCAAGACTCGTGTGTTGAGTCGTATTTAAAGAGGAAATCCATGAGGATACGTCTCTGTTGATCTTTCACCGTGTACCATCAAGCGAGGTCTGGCTCTGAGCTGATCGATGGGTTTAATATGTTGGTGAGATCGTTAGTACTGCGCTATGATATTACCCTCTCCACCGGAGTTATAAGAGAGAGCTCACAGAGAGTTTATTTGGCTCATGGAATGGGTTGCACTCCGAGCTATAGAGATGAGCCTGAATAGGCGATTGCCTTCAATAAGGCATGGTTTCGAGAGTGTTTTGATAATCTTGTCCCTCTCTCATTTTTCACCATCTACAGTAAGAGACCTTCCCCATGAAGCTTTTGAGTTATTTTATCGTTTTTGGTGGCGGCATGGTGGTAATCACTTGCGTTTTGGTAGGGTCCACCTTGATTCCCTCCTCAGTCACTTGAAAGCCTAAGAATTTGCTTGTAGAAACTCCAAACGCGCATTTTAGAGGGTTCATCCTCAACTTGTACTCTCTGCATCTGTCAAACACCTGTCTCAGCACATCTAAGTGAGATGTTCGTGTCTTAGACTTGACTACAATATCGTCCACGTAATCTTCAATTTGTTTATGCATCATATCATGGAATATTGATGTCATGGCCTGTTGATAAGTAGCACCTGCATTCTTGAGCCCAAAGGGCATCACAGTATAATGAAAATTCCCAATTGGAGTTCGGAAAGCAGTCTTACTTGCATCTGAGCCGTACATCTTGATTTGATTGTAACCATTGTAACCATCCATGAATGAGAACATATCATGACCACAGGTAGCATCCACCAACATATCGATGTTGGGCAGCGGGAAATCATCTTTGGGACAGCATTTGTTCAAATCTCTGAAGTCTACACAACACCTGATTTGACCATTCTTCTTCTTAACTGGTACCGCGTTAGCTAGCCAAGTAGGATGATGAATGGGTTTGATGAACCCTGCAGAGAGTAACTTTTGAATTTCGATTTTGATTTGTTCTTCTATCTCATGTTGAAAATGACGTGGTTGCTGCTTTACCGTCTTAGAGCCGGTTAAAATGTGAAGATGATGTGTCACCAACTTGTCGTCTAGCCCGGGCATCTCTTCGTAGGTCCAAGCAAAAACATCCTGGTATTCTTTGAGAAGATTAACCAGGGCTCCACACTCCTCTGCTGATAAGGATAAGCTGATAGAGATAGGTCTAGGAACCTCATCCGTCCCTATGTTGACGGTTTCAAGAGCATCAGTGGTGGAGTTGGATCCATCTTGTAGCTGTGGCGGGGCTTCCTGAATTTCTTCTTCTGAGGATCCTTCATTCTGATAACATTCTTCGATGCGGGGAGGTTTGCCGCCACCCTCCCCTATTAATTGCTAACATTTCCGTCGTGAGTAGATGGTTCTACCCTCAGCATCATATTGAGTAGTGAAATTGTAACTTCTTTTGGAATAAGGTGATTCATGAGAGATTATCGAACCATACCTAAGAAGTCCTAATGAAGCAGGTACGCCCTCCATGTTTTCCTCAGCTAGTGTGGGGGATGATGACTTCTCGTCTTTGATGGAGGCCCACGCAGGTAAAGGAATACTGTAGACTTTGTTAGGTGGCTCTGGTGTAGTCTCCTTTGGCTCAAAGAATTCTGCTTTATATATTGGTGAATACGGAGATGCCGATGTCGCGACACGAATAATCTCTTTATCGAGCACTGCCTTCATACATTGGTGATAGGTAGAGGGGACGACTTTGTTGTCGTGGATCCAGGACGTCCCAGGATCATGTGGTAATCAGGCTCTTTCTCGATGACATGAAACTTCACCCTTGATTGGATGGGTCCCACCTTGAGATTTAGATTGACATACCCGTAGGTGTTAGTCCTGTTTCCTTCAAAATCTTTCATTACAACAGGATGATCTACGATTTGATTTTTAGGAAATCTAGCGGTGCGGAGAGTCTTCAGAGTTATAATGTTGGCATCAACTCCAGTATCAATCAAGGCTCTCTTGAACTCCACGTTCTTGACATGCGCTGTAACATATAAGGCTCGATTATGACCTCCTTCAGCCATCATGTCTTCTTCAGTGAAGGTAATATCTTTCACCATGGGATCGGATGCGAGAGACATCTCTGAGACTTCCAGTGAGGGCGGAGTTCAATCCGCGTTAAAGGCAATACGGTTGAGAGCAGCAAACGTGTCCACCCTCTGTCCTCTTGAGAAGTGTAATAATTCACACAAATTCTCTATTAAGAAGCTAGCTTCCTGACTCACAGGTTTTTTCGTAGGTGGTGAAACTCTGAATATGTTGAGGTAGGTTAGAAGACTCATTGTGCTTGTCTTCGGTCCCCAGTCCCCTGTTGGCAGAGTCGTCTCCAATATCGGCATGTTGTTAACTATTGAATGGAGTTGTGGGAAAGTGCAGGGTCAAAATTTCCCCAATAATTTTTGATAATGTGGTTCCATCTCTCCTATGCAAATCCCCACCAACTGTGACTCGTCCATCTCTCTGTTATGACAATCCAAAGCTTTGGCCCTGAACCTGTGCATGAAATCTTCTGGATTCTCCTCTTTTCTTTGACAAGTCTTTGCCAGATTTGAAATAGTAATTTGTTTGGGAACAAGAGTATTAACCGTGGTTGCAGAGGTGGCCCCTACATAGGTAACAAGGGAGCCAAACATGATTGCGGAGGTGGTAGTAGTGGCGGCCCCTACCACATGAGGCATGGTAGGCGTGATAGCAGGGGATTGAGGTGAAGTGGACCCCACAACATGAGGTTGGGCGTCTACAGTAGTGAAAGAAGGAAACAAATTGGGACCCACAAGGGGAGACACGACATTGGTACTCTGAGAGGTGACAAGAGTCACGTTTTTGGTGGTGGGACCAGCAGGTATGCTGATGACGCCCCTAGATTGAAGAATACTGGCCCCACTTGTAACAGATGACGATGTAAGACCACTGATATTTAGAGAGTTTGTGTTCTCTGAACTCTGCCTCCTAATTTCAACCATCTTTTCTTACAACTTAGATAATGACCTCCCACTGTGGTCGCCAAATGTTTTAGGTGTAAAACAATAAAGAGAATCTGAGGGGTAAAGTGTGAAGTGTGATGATGTAATATGAAGTTGTAATGGTATTCGAGAGGTCAAGATCGAACAAGACTCGCCTAAACCAAGAAATGGCCGTTCGAGTATTGCTTCAGTTACAAGAAGAGGAAATAGGGTTGGTTTAAGGGAGGGAAGCCGAGAAAGATAAGATCAGAGAATTGCTATGATTTCTGTGATGCTGTGAATAAAGTTGCTAAAAGAATGGATATTCAGTTCTCACTAGATATTGAATGCTGAATGAGAAAAGTTAATCAATTATCGATGAGATGGATTGATTATACTTGAACTAAATTAAACTGTTTGTTCTGTTGAACTTGTTGTTTCCAAACTGTTCGAGTGACCTATTTATAGCAATAGAATTCCAACTGATCTCGTAAGAAGTGTAAGAGTGGGAGTGTGGAGTAAGTGGGACCAGTTGTTAAGAGTCTTGCGCCTAATATTAGGGAAGACTAACAACCCACTTTCTCATCCCCTCTTTTCAGCAACGTTCTCACGACTTAACTTTCTTTCCCCTTGAGTGATTGAACCGTTGCAATCACACGTGCCGTAGACTGCCAAACCAAAACCCTAAAGAATATCCCCCCATGTAACTTACTTGATTCTCGTAAGATTTGTTAAGTATTGAATACTTGTTAAGTCAAAGCTGACTAAGCGCAAGTCGTACCAATTACTGGTAAACTCAGGACTTCGCATAAAAATAGAGATTCAAGCGATAAGCTCGTGCATCTCTTTTAAGTTTGGTCTAAGGATTGAGCCGGGCAATCGCCATTTAAACCAATGAGAATAGTCTAAGGATTGAGCTATGCAATCGCCATTTAGACTGAGAGGATTTCAGCAACTCTCTGTGGCAATAGTCAGGTAAATGCGACTTTTGATTTGCCGTAAATACGAGAAATTGGATTGTGGCATATAATGCACCAATTCCCTGAGTAATAGAGACATATGAATGTCCAAAATAATATGAGTCATAGCTATGAGCCATGATTAAGAAATATAGCACTGATTATAGAAGCAAGTCTATAATCAGGAGAAAAGTCAGGTTATGCTAACACAGCGTAGCCACAACCAAGAATGCATGAGTATTTCCAATTAAAGACCTAAAGATAGGCCACATGAATGATAATAAGCTATGTTGCATAGCATAATAATCTTATTAGAAAGTTAGATATAGGATGTTTGAGGATGGACCATAACATTACGTCATATTCAGATTTCTGGACAGTTTACACGTCACTTAACCCAAAAATCTCCCAGGCCAGCCTATATTCGCTAAAATTACGAAATTTAAGTATTTTATGGGGAACTCACATATGAGCAACTTTCATGAAGGAAGTTTCTCCTGAATCTTCACGGATTAGGCCATAAAAATCGTTATTTGAGGCAATTCGTAATCTTCCAGATTTCCGAATTTGATTAGGAAACTAGAATATCATGGATTCAATAAAGACCATACTCATCTAGGACTTGATTCAGCGGGACCCATGAGTAGAGGCAGCTCAAGGATGAATGAGTGGGACCTCCAATCTATGGTGTGTGATAAAAGTGGGCCATAATATTGTTTTGTAGGCGACCTATGAAAGTGGGTCTACAAGAAGAGTTGCGCTAGCAACAAAAGTGGGGCCGTGGCAAGAGCCACGGCCAAGGGATAAAAGTGGGGTCGTGACAAGAGTCACGGCCAAGAGGGAAAGAGGTGGGGTCGTGGTAACAACCACGACCAAGCCACAAAAGTGGGGCCACGCATTAGGCATGGCCAAGCTCTAAAAGTGGGGCCGCCTAAACTACAGCCAAGCCCATAAAGTGGGACCATGATATGAGGTTATAGCCAACTAAAGAAAGTAGGACCAGCCCTAAATCATAGTCAAGCAATGAAAGTGGGGTCGCAACATGAATCACGGCCAAGGCCAAAGTGTGGGGTCGTGGCATGAGCCACGGCCAAGACCAAGCTAGGGGCGCAAGGTAGGTCGTGAGATTGGACATGGGCTAGATGAGACGTGTGTATGAGCATAGGCTAAGGCACGTGCACGGGCACATGCACATCTATGGTGTGTGATAAATGATGCATGCGTAAGGATGAATACGCGTAGGCTAGGGATGTGGACCATACTACTAGGCTAAGGTCGTGAAAGATCAAAATATGACTATGATGACCAACTTTCTTATCCCTATTGTAAAATAAATTCATACCTTGCTTCGAGCTATTCCAAGATGCCAAAATTGATGCAAAATTACTCTTGCAACCTCCTCGCCAAAAACCACCATCAACAAAACTCTGTAGAGTTCCTGTGTGAATTTTTATTACGTGGTAGTATACACTAAAATAAAGATTGGGTCTAAATTATACTTCAAATCTTCACGAGTTCTCCGCAGCAACCATTTTGGCTTTGTACATACGTTCTGACCACTTACTCTGACATGTGTTGTGATGTTTGTGCCATATCTCTTGAGTCACGAATCGGATCGCCATGAAATTTTGGTACATAACAGTAGACACCTGTAGGGAGGTAGTTTCCAAAAATCTCCTTAAAATCCCTTGTAGGTTTTCTGCAGCACTTGTTTTGGCGTCGTACATGCTTTCTGGCGCGTCCTCTATTACTTGTGCATAGTTTGTTCTAACTAATAGTTCTTTCTCCTTTATATTTTTTTTAGTTTATGAAAGGAGTCGACCATCTTAGTAATGAGATAATAATGACTAAGGATGCCCAGGATATTCACATGGATTCTCCCGTAGATGTTATCATGGACCCGCTTGTAGAAGATGATGTGGATGGAGATATTGTTTCTGGTGATGACACTGAAGAAATCGAGCCTTGTAATCCCGAAGACACCAATGAAGCTGAAATGAGGGCTCTCTACCCGAATGCTGGTGTTGCATTCTCTCTTCTAAATAGAGTCATGAATGATTGTGTAGCGGTTGGTGGCTTCGTAGTACCAAAAGCGTATCACGACATGTATACTCGTATTTGGAACAGGTTCGGGAACATCGTTAATGAGGACATTGATCGTGCCATGGTAGAAAGATTCGTTGCTGCTTTGTTGGAGCGGTTTGCTGAGATGCATGAGTACACCATGCGTGAAGCTGAGCCGGATATGTTACAAGATTGGGAAGACACCATAATTGCCGTTGAAAGCCAATCTTTCAATGTGACTTGGATACGGGAGAGGTTCGAACAGCGAAAGGGCTTCAAGGCCCAGGATAATGCTGCTACAGAGGATGTTCACGCCATGAAGGAAAAGGAGGTTATTGAACTGAAGGCTAAGTATGGGAAGGAGAAATATGTTCTTTATGAGATGAAAAATGCTCATGAGAAAATTGGGTGTATTGTGCTACATGGTCTTTTCTGAGTTGTTTGGTTTGAAACTTGGTTTTGCTTCTAGAATTGTGGTTTAGGAATGCCTATATTTTTTTTAATTATTTTTGAAAGATAGTTGGAGACAAGGTTTCATGCTTTAATGTTAAACGGTGGATTCATACACATTTTTTTTATGAGACTATAGAGTTTTATAAGGCTAGGGATTAACTGTAAAATGCTTCGACCCATCTTTCCTGTTTTATTGGTGCATCTTTGTATCCATCCTTGACAGAAACCAGCTTATAATAACCGCTCATTGTAGATCTGGTGACTATATAGGGTCCTTTGGGTCGACCTCTTTTTCTTCGTGTTGTCTTCATCACCCATTCTCTAATCTTGAATTCTCTATTACTGGTTGATAGGGTCCTAGACTTACGGTACCTCTTGCTGTTGAACAATATACTGAGAGTATCCTCATGACTAGAGGGAAAAATTGTCCATTTTCTGAAATATTGAACAGGGTGTGCTACCCACTCATACCTTGTGATCAGGGCGAGATCAGCATCGGTCTCGAGTCGTGGGGGTGCGGTTGCGACATCTTTCTCTTGTCCCTGGAAGCGTCTGATATGTGATATAATATTTTCTCCTGGCCTCCTCTCGAAGTCCATTAAAGTTTCTGATATTTTAAGCAGAGACACCGTTGCTACTTGTGGGTCTTCAGTTTGATCTGAATCTCCTGGTGGTGAGACTGCGACCCCGTTGAGCAAGCTTTGATTGTTGTTGAACCAAGGGCAGCCTAGAATCATGTCGTACTCCAAACCTCGTGTGACGAATGGAGCTCAGCTTCTGTTTGTACCATAACCATTTTCACCTGTAGAGTACTTCGTCCATAGGCTGTTATTGATCTTTCCTCTGGGTCTTATAATGTTGTTGAGGAGTGGATGGCTTCGCGTAGAGAGATCCTCACCGCTTTTAGCGTCTTGACGGAAATAATGTTGATTTTCTTCCCCGGGTCTACCAGCGTGTTGGGAAACTCGGTGCCACATAAACACACAGTGGTGAGGAGTCCCCAACCTTGTCTGGCTAATAGTCCCCGGTCATATTTCACGGAAGTCTTTCTTTGTATCCGCAGGTGTTGGGTTTCACCTTCCAGAAGCGGTAGTCGTCTCCCTGATACCACGTAGTTCAGTGCAAACATATCTTTGCGCTGAGGTTTTGAGAAATAAAGGATTTCACATAATTGATGCATCAGGTTTTCCACTTATGGTTTACTGACTCTTTGTGAATAGTGAGAGTCTGAATACAGGGAGGCCCTCGATGCAATTCGTTGGAGTACGCTTTAGACTTAAGGATATGGTCCTTGAGGATACGTCTGAAACTGTAACATTGGGTAGTGGCGTGACCAAATCTTCTGTGGTAATGACAGTATCGGGGATGCATCATCTCCTAGGAGTGGGAGTTTTCAAAACCACTGGCAATTCTATCGACTTTTTTTGAATCTAGGCATCTAGTAATTCTATTGCCTATTTTACTGAGATGTCGCTTATGAGATTGATTCCACCTTGTTATTGCCTTGAGCTTCTTCCGGCATCCGTGTCAAGCTTCTCGTTGAGGTTGTTGGAGTTGGTTTCTGTACCCTATGCTTAGAGAGACATTCTTCAGTTTTTCTCTTTTTGTTGTTCTCATCCGCCAGGAGTGAGTTCTCAGGTGTGGACTTCACGAAATCCTTCATATTTCAGAAATCGATCATTTTCCTTCAAGGTAGGTATCACTGTGACTGATCGTCTTGCCGCCTCCTGAAGTTCGGAGAGAGTCTCAAACTGAAGATCTTCCAGGAGGGCTCGATGGAGGCCAGACATGGTACTGGTGCAGACTTCTACCAATTGTGACTCTGTTATATCCAGGGTGCAACAGCCAAGCGCTTCTTTGAATCTTTTTACGTAATCTTCTGGGCATTCACCGGTGTTCTGACGCATCTTGCTTAAATCAGAAAGTGTAACCCTCCTGAAGAGGTATTATTTGAAGAAGGAGTTTACCAACTCACTCAAGTTACTGGTGGTTTTTGGCGTGATATGGGTATACCAGCTGTAGGCCTCTCAAATGAGAGATTTCGGAAATTCATTGAGCCTTAAGTTGTGACTGTACGCATACTCCCATAGAGATTCTATGAAGCGCGAGATGTGTTCGCGTGCATTACCAGTCCCGTCGTATGTTGCGAATGAAGGGGTGGTGTAGTTTGGAGTGGGCGGAGACTTTTGGGTTAGTGGAGTAGAGGGTAGGTGTTGTTGGGCCATGGTCTCCTCTTGTTGTTCTCGTGGTGAGTCCTTAGGGTTGCGGTTTGTAGAACAGAGTTGTTCGTATTTTGTCCACGTGATGATCCTTTCTACTGTGGGGGCAACGAGGGTATTTGGCAACTTCTCTGTAAGGGAATTAAGGTAGGCTACGATTTCCATTAAAGCAATGGTAATGTTGGCTTGCCGGCCAGCAAGGACATCTTGTCGTTGGGCTATTTCTTCCACGCTTAAGGTTACTAACATATTATTTTACTTCTCGTCGTCCGCGTGAATCCTAGCTGGCGTAGGGTGATCGTTGTTAGAGCCTTCTTTTGTAGAGTTTAAGATTGCGGTATCGATGTGAGGGTTAAGTTTTTCGGTATTGGATCCCATTCATAGTTCAGACATCTTAAGAAAAACCTTATGGAACCAAGAGATTGATCTCCCACTGTGGTCGCCAAATGTTTTTGCCTGAAAAACACTGTACTGCAAATGAGTACTTTTAGTGCTCGAGATCAAAATCGAACAAGACTAGCCTAATCCAAGTTAATGGCAGTTCAAGCCTTGCTTCGGTCACAGAGAGGAAAGGTTTGATATAGGGAGGGAAACAATGAAAGAAATTTGAGATCAGGTTGAAATGTGGGTTTCTGGGTGTAAGGGTTCAAGATCTCCGTCGTAGGTGTGACTGGAAATCTCCAAGGCTAGAAGGTTGTTGAATACTCAGGTATGCTTGCTCTGAGGTTCTGGTGTTATGCCTTGGAAGATAGAGGAATTCTCTATTTATAGTGACGGAGTAGAGAACATGAGTTCGTTCTGTAACTGCTAGAGTCGTGTAGAACATGTCAACTCAGCACCATCTTTCGTAACTATCCATCATCTCCATCAATTTCTTTATAACAGCTATAGACCACCAGATCAGTACCTCTAAAGTTATCCCCCGTGTGATGTTTTGATATCTCGTGTAGAAATGCAGATGTCGCATAATTGTATCAAGTCAGACCACAACAACATCGTATGACCATGTGAGTCTAGGAATTGTATGTGGCCTTACACTTTGGCGCCATGAGTGGCCTTACACTCATGGCCATGACCACGGCCCTTGGCCATTTTTGTGGCGCCATGTCCATGACGCCATGGCTCTTGGGCCATTAGTTGCGTATATGGCCATCGCCTTTTAGTTAGTCGTGGCCAAGCTGAGGCCACGGCCTATATGAAATTCTTATGGCGCCATGCTTATAGCGTCGTGGCCACTTTGGCTGTGTATAGGTGTTTTAGGTGTAAACCAATAAAGAGAATCTGAGGGGTAAAGTGTGAAGTGTAATGATGTAATATGAGATTGTAATGGTATTCGAGAGGTCAAGATCGAACAAGACTCGCCTAAACCAAGAAATGGTCGTTCGAGTATTGCTTCAGTTACAAGAAGAGGAAATAAGGTTGGTTTAAGGGAGGGAAGCCGAGAAAGATGAGATCAGAGAATTGCTATGATTTCTGTGATGTTGTGATTAAAATTGCTAAAAGAATGGATATTCAGTTCTCACTAGATATTGAATGCTGAATGAGAAGAATTAATCAATTATCGACGAGATAGATTGATTTTACTGCACTGAATTGAACTTGAACTGTTGAACTTGTTCTTGTTTGTTCTCGTTTCCAAACTGGTCGAGTGACCCTTTTATAGCAATAGAATTCCAACTGATCTCGTAAGAAGTGGAATAGTGGGAGTGTGGAGTAAGTGGGACCAGTTGTTAAGAGTCTTGCGCCTAATATTAGGGAAGACTAACAATCCACTTTCTCATCCCCTCTTTTCAGCAACGTTCACACGACTTACCTTTCTTTCCCGTTGAGTGATTGAGCCGTTGCAATCACACGTGCCGTAGACCGCCAAACCAAAACCTAAAGAATATCCCCCCCATGTAACTTACTTGATTCTCGTAAGATTTGTTAAGTATTGAATATATGTTAAGTCAGAGATGACTAAGTGCAAAGTCGTACCAATTACTGGTAAACTCAGGACTTCGCATAAAAATAAAGATTTAAGCGATAAGCTTGTGCATCTCTTTTAAGTTTGGTCTAAGGATTGAGACGGGCAATCGCCATTTAAACCAATGAGAGAAGTCTAAGGATTGAGCTATTCAATCGCCGTTTAGACTGAGAGGATTTCAGCAACTCTCTGTGGCAATAGTCAAGTAAATTCGACTTTCGATTTGCCATAAATATGAGGAATTGGCTTGTGGCATATAATGCACCAATTCTCTAAGTAATAGAGACATATGAA
>JAJJMA010241958.1:1423-17839 GCA_023529015.1 Papaver nudicaule
CCTTGTCCTCGTGTTTTCGGCCCCTGTTTGGACATCGTCTGCTCATTGACTTCCTTGAAAGGTAGGCGTTTCCCTGATACTACCGCGTTAAGTGCTGTGAACATGTCTTTTCGCTGTGGTTTCGAGAGACAGAGAGTCTCGCATTATCTCCTCCACCCTCTCGTTCACCGGCTCCTCGGGGAAGGTGAACGCTTGTTTCGTAGGCGCAATTCCCCGGACTCCTCCTTGGCTTGGAAGATCTTGGGCTTGCTACCTCTTCGGCTGTAGGAGGGCGTTGAGTCGAAGGGAGTCCGATTACCCCGTCCTGGATCCAAGTGTTTAGCAACTCTAGTACGTCTTCCATGGGAAACGGGTAGTTTGGTATCTCTGAATTGGCATTCTGCCTCCGCATCTCCGGCTGTCGTGGTCCTCCCTGGTTCATGTTCTTGTTTGGGGTCCCGGAGCTGAATTAGTGCGTTTTGGATGCGTACCTTCCGTGGCAGGGCCTTTCCTCCGTACTTCGTGCGGGTACGGTGTTCGATGTGGATAGGTAGCGCCACTTCTCTTTCTCGATTTCGTAGTAGCTTTTCCAAGTTGCTTGCGTTTGGTGGATCAATTCCTTCTTGTCGTTGTTGCAAGTCCCCTTCTGGTATCGCGCTTCGCGCCGTTGGGTCTTGCGCTTGGTGTTCAGCGAGGTATTCTCCCGCTTTTCCCTTCCGGTCGTTGTGCAAGCTTCTATTGTTTTCTTCAGTGAGTTCTCCACGCTTTAGTAGTTGGGTCCTCTCCCTCAGCGTGGGTATTATAGAGGTGGACCTCGCTGCTGCCTCCTGGGGAAAGAAGAGGTGGTGTAGGCTCGAGGGGCTCCTCGGGTCGGTTGGTTGTCGCTCTTGCGGTGTGCGGCCATAGGCGACTCGTCCCTCGTTCGGGTGATGGTTTTTTCCAACAAAGCAGGTGCAGTGATGACTGACCTCTTCGCAGCTTCATGGAGTTCAGAGAAGGTCTGGAAGCGGAGGTTCTCCAAGAGGGTTCGGTATACGGGAATCGTTCCGTTGATGCAAAGCTCCCCCAACTGCTGCTCCGTTATTGGGGTGTTGGGTATAACCGAGATGATAGGTGTTGAAGGGGAAGTTTCTTGGGTAACGGGTACGTTGAGTGTATTGCTGGATGTAGGTGGGTTGATAGGTGTAACTGTGTAAAATCCCAATGGTTAGATCTTACACAGTACACCCAAATATGATACACCAACATACACACAATCATTCCAAGACATATACCAACACAATAATCATAAGGAATATAAAAGAGATAAGAGTTAGAGATACTTGACAAGATATTTTTACTTGGTTCGCCCATAAGTAAGGACTACATCCAAGGGTTATCACTAGTATAAGCATGATTACAAATTTCTCTTTACCTTGCTAATCTTCTAACTTTAACTCTCAAACCCTAATTTTAGTCTTGGGCTGTAGAGAGCAAGTGTGTTACTTTTCCTCTCTCCAGACCAATCCCAAAATGTGTCCAACCCCTTTCTCAGTAGGCTAGTTGGCTATTTATAGACCTTTACACAGTGGTATACAGCTAATACAAACAAACTTAGGCTGACACTATTTTGTCACGACTCGCCGCCATACATACATCGGCGAGCTCGTTTGTTACTTTATAAACATAGATGAGAGAATCTTCTAAGAGATAAGGTTGGTGACGCACCCTCCACTGAGTCAACCAGTCAACCTGACAATATATCCGTTCTGACTTCTCTTAAATGCTCACCTAAATATCACCTAACTATCACCTAACAATTGGCGACATGTCTCTACTCGCTGATCCCTTACTCGACGTAACCTTGGCTCCTTCCATGCACTCGCCGAGCCATACTATTCAACCCATAATCATATATCGCCCATCTTGTTATTCACTGATCCAGGATATCTCAGCTATACTCTTTTTATGCAGCATCTCATCTAAGATGCTTTTATATTAGATAGGTATTTTCTACCCTTACATTTTGCCTCTTTCATCTCCTAAGACTTCAGTCGCCGGGGATGAAACTTTTCTTTATTCGCCGAAAATACCGCCCCACGTTCTCCACTAAGCTATTTTTACGCCACACGTTTACTGCCATGCATCAGTTACTCCACGTGTCTTCCATGCGTTGCTTCCACTTTATGACTGGTAACCGTTTACACCCATTATCTCCATTACTCCATCACAGCTCACAACCGTTATCGCCAGTTGGTTTTCCCTTTACTCCTATAAATACCTGTTTCCGCATCTTCTTCTTCCTTTACGAGTTTTCTTTTCCTTAAACCCTCAAACCTTCTGTTGCTGCATTTTCTTTTTCGTCCGAGTTCTTCATCCTTTTCCTTTAACCCTCCAAATCTCATCTTCTTCTCTTTTTCTTTGTACCAACTTCCTTTTCACCATCCTTCACACTGATTTCTGCTACAGATTTGTTTTTTTATCTTTTTCCGATAACCGGTAACCACCAATCTTCATCTTCTCCGGTTAGTTTTCCACCGGTAACCGCCAATCTTCATCTTTTCCGGTTAGTTTTCCATCTATTTTAATGGCTTCCACCGCTAAATCTTCAAGATCTAAAAGTAAAGCTAGCAAAACCAAAGCCACTGACCAAAAGGTACCAAATTGGCAGACTGATTGGCCTGGTTATTGTGCCCATTTCAAAGTAAAATTTCTCAATCCAAAAATTCATTCTCTGCCTGGTACCAAAAGGGCGTCTGATCTGCTATCTGTCGACGATCTCCTTCGACCAGAGACGAGTAATACTTGGGCCGCTGTTGCCTTTGGTCAGCTGAAGTCTGGGTTAACATTTCCTCTTTACAATCCGAATAATACTTTCATCGTCGACCTTCTTGCGGCGATTAATAGAAGTCCTTTTCAACTAACAGGGAATGCTATCCGAGTAATGACTGAGTGGAGCAAACGCCGAGATGGACAGACTGACTACCCTTTGCTCGCCAAGCTGGATGCTCATAAACCTGAGGAATTTACCGTGAAGAAGTTCCTTGAGCAATATTCTGTGGCTTCTTGTACTAGGAAAACTGATCCTTGGGTTGTTCGATTTACTCCCAAAAGGAATTATCCTTCTGCCGATCTGTTACTCGCCGATGTCGAGTTTACAAGCACAGAAGAAAAACCAACTGTTCGTCACAGCTCTGAGGGCGATTTCTCCAATCTTCCCTGTCTCATCGACGGGCCCTGGTTACTAGGTTGGGAGGATGATAACAAAACCAAAATCCGAGAAGCTTTTTTGCCTGAGCATGCCCACCTCGCCGAGCATACCTTTTGGAATGTAGTCTGGCCTGATGCTGACAAGTACCAGAAGGATGAGAATGACAAGTTTCTTAGAGTGAAAGACAGGGACTATGTCAAGCTCCCTGCTGATGCTATTGCTGGAACAAAAAGAGGGCGAGAGGATACCGCCGACCCTTCTCAGGTAAATATATATCTATTCTTAGCAGGACTATCAAAGATCCAACTGAA
Organism: Papaver nudicaule; assembly: GCA_023529015.1. Taxonomy (NCBI): domain Eukaryota; kingdom Viridiplantae; phylum Streptophyta; class Magnoliopsida; order Ranunculales; family Papaveraceae; genus Papaver; species Papaver nudicaule. The sequence continues at coordinate 4,904 of JAJJMA010241958.1, forward strand.
GGTCTAGAAACAAGCATTTTAACTTAACTTATTTTAAAAATATATGCAAATATATTTTTAAAATATATATCTATATTTGCCTCTGCTTGTTTCGAGAGCTGATAGATGTATCTTTGGTGATATTCAATTTTGCAGCGTCCAAAGAAATCCAGGCCATCTCCCGCCGAGATAGCTGAAGAACTTCGCCAACTTGCCTCAAAGAATCTTCCTCCTCCATCAACTTCTTCTCAATCAGTGAAGGAGACTGCCTCTGGCGAGGGAAATCCTGAAATAGTCGCCGACAAATCCATCAAGGATAATTCTGTCACCCTCGCCGATCAACCTTTACAGGAGAGTTTTGATATGCTCATTGATCAGTCTGCTAAAGACGATTCTACCAATCCCCCCACTACTGGAGATATTGAAGACATGAATCAAGACCCTGAGATACATCCCAGAGGAGATGACCATCTTGAGGTGGATCTGGACATGCTTAACATATCTGATCAAGATACTTCCAAACCATCTTCTTCTTCAAAGAACTCCAAGATACCTTCTGTTCAACATGTTTCTGCTGTCTCAGCGCTTGAGCCACATCTCGCCGGCTTGGTCGTTCTTGACAGGTTGCCTCGGCATACCCTTACTCCTCAAACCGTTAGTGGCCCTAGAAGCTTGCAAGTGACTGCCCCTAACATGCTCGCCGAAGCTTTTGACAAGCTCAGTGTGGCGGGATGAGTGCACAGACCAAGAGTACTTTGAAACATTGGCACAGTACAGTCGTCCTGGGTTTGTTCATCATCCAAATTTCCATAATGCTGCAGCTGTCATCCCCTATCAGGAGCACTTCAATCTTTTCAACATGGTTAGTACCTTTTTGAGGCCTTTCATCTCTTCCAACTCTGTTGTCGTTGGATACTTATGTTTATATTTCTTATTTCAGCACTTTCATCACTGCTTGAGTGTTGCCTCAGCCAATGAGGGTCTTAGCCGTGAGATCATTAATCTCAAGAATCAGAACAGTCAGCTGGCTCATGATGCCCTGGTGCGCGGCCAAGAAGTCGAAAGACTGAAGAAGGACGCCCGAGAGCGAAGCCTGACAGTTACAACTCAACAAAGTAAGTTTTCTCCATTTCTTTCTCGTGTTATGCTATTCCATCCTATTCTGTACGCCGACCCTTAGATTTCCTGCCCTCCAAGGTTGCCATTCCTCTGATGACGATAGGCTTAGGCGAGCTGAATCCGAAATCGAGAGACTTAGTAATAGCAACTTTAAGCAGTGTAGTCAATTATTCATTTTCCTCAAGGACCTTAAATGGTGTCGCCGAGAGTTGGATCAGGATGTTGATATTATAAGAAACCTTTGTGATACTTATCAAGCTGCTCGATCGGAATTAGGCCAAATGACTAACCAACGGGATGATGCACTTCGCCGAGAGGAACTAGCCCTTGCTGCCAAGACAGAGGCTGAGACAAGTCATAAACGAGCTTCCTTCCTTTGGAAAGAGGAGAAGTCCAGAGCTGATAAGTTGGCTTCTCAAATTATTAGCTTAAGCACTGAGAAAGAGACCGCCGAGTTTCAAATTCAACGCTGGAAAGATATGGCGGAGAGGCGTGAAGCTTTGACAATTGATTTGTACAAGCAGTGTTCTACCCAACAACGCCAAATAGAACGAATGTTAGGTCCGTGTGCCAATGAAAATTTGAGTTTCATATGACTCAATTTAGGGAAGCACAAGAGGGCATGCAAGGACATGTCCGCAACCTGGAAGGTAGCTTTTATAGGGTTTACCCGTAGCTCATCATTCTTATGTTTGTTTTTCACCTTCTTTACCATGTTTCTGTTTCCTTTGCCTCAGCTACAATTCAGAAGCTAAGGAATGAGTTGGATCACCAGAAGGAGATCGCCAATGGTTGTCATGAGCTTGAGATAAAGGTCCAGGAGCTTTCTGATGAGCTCAAGGAGCACAAGTCTTGTCCTGACAAGATAAAAGAGTTATCTGAGAGACTCAAAGAACATGATTCTTGTGCTGGCCAGCTTGCAGATCTGAACAAGCAGCTTCTTGACCATGCTTCTTGTGCTGGCAAGATTCAAGAACTTGAGAGTGCCCGAGATGGTCTTCAAATTGAGGTCGCCGAGGCCAAGGATGATGTTCAATATTGGGAAAAGCGTCATAAGGATGACGTTGTTAGCGCTGCCTTTATCGGCGCTCAAGATTTGCTTACAAGTTCTTGCCTCAGCAGGGAGTGGAAATTCCCTTGGCCTACCAACGTCCTACCCCTGAACAGCTCGCCATGCAAGAGAAAGCAAGCTCCAAAGGAAAGGAAGTGCTGTGGGAAGAGGAGAATGAAGAAGAGGAAGAAGAAGAGAATTATCAAGAAGATGAATCTGAGGAAGAAAGCTCAGAAGAAGAAATTGAGGATGAAACTCCTAAGGTACCGAATCAGTCTCTTGAGATTGGTACTGGAACTGTAGAGAGTGAACAACTCGGCGAGAAGAATACAGGAGTGATGACTGTTAATGCTAGCCAACCTATCGTCGAGCAAAGTGGGGAAACAAGTACCGCCGAGATTTGCCAATCTGTCAACGAGCCAAACGCAGAAATTGCTACCGCCGAGGATAATCAACCTGAAGGTGCTAGAGTTGAAGATGGGGGCGAGGATGACCTCAGTGATCTTGAAGGAAATAAGCCTTCTACCCCAAAGAGTCCTTTTGCTGATCCTAGGTGTTGAAGTAGCTTTTCTTTGGCTCTTCTGGATGTTGGAGAGGATAGATTGTTACCTCCTTAGTCTTTGTGTTTCTCTTACTATTTTTTGTTTCCTTATACTGGACTATTCCCCTTTTGAATGTCATCTCTGATGAATGTTGTTTTGATGAATGTTATCTTTATGTCTGTGGACATTTGCTTTCCTTACGCCATTGTCTTTTTCCGCATTTGCTCTTCTTCATTCAGTCTTCAAAGTCTTAACTTGCCATTGAGTGAAGCCCTGGCCCCGTACTGCCAACAATTTCTTAACAATTGACCTAACAATTTCTCAGAGCAACAGGGTAGACCCCAGCCGTAACCATTACTTGTGCCCGTCGGCGATCTAATATAAGTAGAATGGGTTGCCCTCATAGACTTTAATACACAACAGCTTTCGCCAGAGGTGATGCTACGGCGTAGACGGATTAACACACCAGCGGCACCGCCGATGTGATGCTACAGCAAAGGGATCCTTATTTCCTTACAAACACTTACAGATCAACAAGTAACACGACTGGTCTTACACTAAGCCTGGGTTGGACTAACTATTACGATTAGGTGCATTCACTCAATGGAAATAAGCTTCTGTATAAGAGATCTTGGCTCTTAATTGATTTAGTGATTTAGGCATTATGCCTTCAAAGATGGCACTTGGCCTTAGTACCTGATCAGGGTTTTTGCATGGCTTCACTGCCTTGTGATTATTGGGCTTTTATGCCTCTGCGTACGGCTTTATAGCCTGTAACTGAATGCTTTTGCCTCAGTCATTGTGCTCTTGGAGCTTTGAAGTTTTAGTCATCACCGTAGTTAGATTACCCGGTGAATGAAAAATGCAAGTGACACAATAATTTGTTAACGGGGTTCGGCGCATGATAGCAAACCTACGTCCCCGGATCTTATTCGCTGTTGCGTTACATGAGCTAATAAGACTTCTTGGGTATTATGCCCGCCCAAGACTTCGGATTTTACATTGTATCCCTCAAGGATAGTACTTCTTCAGGAACCTGGCGTTCCAAGGATGTTCAAGTTGCACGCCATGCTCATCAATCAGTATATACGCTCCTGGCCCAGCCACTCTTTTGACTACATAAGGGCCATCCCATACAGGTTCCAGTTTCCTGCATCCTTCTCGCTGAGATGGGGGAACTTCTCGAAGCACCAGCTCGCCGGGTGAATATTTTCTTGGAATCACTCGCTTATTGTATTCTCTTGATAATCGGCGGTGATAATTCTCCATGTGTGTGAGGGCGATCAGCCGCTGCTCTTCTAAGTCATCCAGCTTGGCCAGGATCAGATCTGTATTCAGATTCTTTTCCCATGCCTCATGCTTTGTAGTGGGCAGGATTACTTCAGATGGGAGTACTGCCTCAGCGCCAAAAGTAAGTAAGAAAGGAGATGCTCCAGTTGCTTCTCGAACCGTAGTTCTATATGACCACAAGACATTGTGCAAATGCTTACACCATGCCTTTTTATGCTTCTCCAGTCGTTTCTTCAGTCCCATTCCAATAGTCTTATTGGTGGCTTCTGCTTGGCCATTACTCTGAGGGTATAAGGGAGTTGATTTTCCCAGTTTGACGCTGTAGTGAGCGAGTAACTTTCTTATGTTGTCGCCGACCAACTCCTTCCCATTATCGGTACATATTTCCGCCGGTACACCAAATCTACATAATATGTTTTCCCAGATGAATGTGAATACTTCTTGTCCTGTTTTCTTCCTGATAGCTTTAGCTTCACACCACTTGGTGAAATAATCTGTCGCCACAATAATGTACTTCCGTTGTCCAGAACCTGTGGTTAGTGGTCCAATAATATCAATGCCCCACTTGGCGAAAGGCCAAGGGCTGAGCACTGAATTTAAAGATGTCGCCGGCGCCTTAATTCTTCTTCCATACAGCTGGCATGGTTTGCATCGCTGAACATATTCCTTTGCGTCTTTATTCATCCAAGGCCAGTAGTATCCCTGCATTCTGACCTTCAAAGCTAAAGCTCTTTGGCCACCGTGATTTCCGCAGTCTCCTTCATGAATTTCTTTTAATAATTTATTGCCTTCTTCCTTCGATACACATCGCAACAGAGGTCCAGAGAATGACCGGCGATACAAGATTCCATCTCGGAGTTCATAATTCGCCGATCGACTGATGACCTGGTGAGCTAAAATTTGATTTCCTGGTAAGGTTAAGCGGTCCAAGTAATACCGTATCTGTAATGACCCGTCCCTCCACCGATACTGTCCCCACTTAACCACTGCGGTCATCCGGCAGTGTGGGGTTTTCAACGGGCGTCGCTGCGGTTATCCAGCAGCAACTTCCCGGGAGGTCACCCATCCCTGGACTACTCCCGCCCGAGCACGTTTAACTGCAGAGTTTTTTTCCAACTTCTGAGTTAATTATGCTTGAAAAGGCCTCGGTGTTATGAAAGGAGAAACCATTACTTATATTCCATCGTTCGGCCAACCACCGCCGAATCGGGGTATTACAATACCACCACCTTTAAATTGGAGCCGTCCTCGGCTCCGGAATATATTTTTCAAGCCCAGATCTTCGACGTTCCCTGCCCCTAATGAGACGAGCTACCTGGCACACAACCCGTCCAGCGTACTCTCCCACCCTCGACAGGTGAACCGTCGTCGGCTCTGATACCATCTGTAACGACCCGTCCCTCCACCGATACTGTCCCCACTTAGCCACTGCGGTCATCCGGCAGTGTGGGGTTTTCAACGGGCGTCGCTGCGGTTATCCAGCAGCAACTTCCCGGGAGGTCACCCATCCCTGGACTACTCCCGCCCGAGCACGTTTAACTGCAGAGTTTTTTCCAACTTCTGAGTTAATTATGCTTGAAAAGGCCTCGGTGTTATGAAAGGAGAAACCATTACTTATATTCCATCGTTCGGCCAACCACCGCCGAATCGGGGTATTACAGTATCGGCGATCTCCAATCTGTCTCTGCTGACTCTTCAGTGATTGCTGTCAACACTTCTCTTTGTTTTTGCGCGGCTACTGATGGCTGCATTACTCTCTCAATAGCTATTGAGGTAACATCTGGATTTGTCATCATTGAGGATATAAACGCCAATGCATCGGCGTGCCTGTTATCTTTTCTGCAGATGTGGCGAAACTTGATACCTGTGATCCTCTGGGCATACTCCCTAGCAAGTTTTAGGTACTTCTGCATAGATGGGTCTGCTGTCTGGTATCGTCCAGATATTTGTCGAATCACCAGCTGAGAATCACTTGTCAATCTGACATTGCTAATTTTCATTTCAATGAGTATCCGCATGGCGTGAATGACTGCTTCATATTCTGCCTCATTATTAGTCGCCGGGAATTCTAGCCTTAGCGAGTGTACTATCCTTGCTCCTTTGGCGAGATAAGGACAATTCCAATTCCATTTCCTTCTTTATTTGATGAACCATCTACATAAACCTCCCATCCATCAGGACTGCATTTTAATAGGTCTGGTACTTCATGTTTTCGCTCATCCAAGGAGGATGGGATTTCTTCTATCTCTTCTTCTTCATCAATTGGAAAATCGGCGAGGAAGTCTGCAATGACTTGGGACCGCTGAGCTGTACGTATCTCATACTGGACGCCGAACTGTTCAATTTGTTGATTCCACTTGGCGATGCGTCCCACTCGCTGAGAGCTGTGCAAGATAGATTCTATTGGAGTTTTGGTGAGGACCACAATGGGGTGGGCGTGAAAATATGGACGTAGTCGTTGAGATGCGAAAACCAAAGCCAGAATCAGCTGCTCTATTTTGGTATAATTCTTCTCTGCCCCTTGCAACGTTCTACTGATATAATATATAGGTGTCTCTCCGCCTTTGGTTCTTACAAGCACTGCACTTATGGCAAAAGGTGTCGCGGCGAGATATACTCTGAGTTCTTCGCCGTGCTCAGGTGGCTGAATTGCTGGGAGAGTGGCGAGATACTTTTTAATGCCCTGAAATGCAGCTTCATGTGCTTCAGTCCAGTTGAACTTTTCCCCCTTCTTTAGTGTCTGGAAAAATAGTTTACACTTGTCAGAAAATCTCGAGATGAATCTGTTAAGAGACGCCAAAGTCCCGTTGAGTCGCATAACATCTTTTACTGTGACCGGTGAGGGCATCTCTATAATTGCTTTAACCTTGGCTTGATCAGCTTCCACTCCTTTCTTGGTGACGACATATCCCAAGAACTTTCCTGACATTACGCCAAAAACACATTTTGCTGGATTGATTTTTAACTTAGTAACACGCATATGGTTAAATATTTCTCTGAGGTCTTCCACATGAGTTTGCTTCTTTTTGCTCTTGACAAGCATGTCGTCGACATATACTTCCATCGTCTTCCCTATCCATTTCTCAAACATTTTCTGTGCCATTTCTTGATAAGTAGCGCCAGCATTCTTCAACCCGAATGGCATTCGAGTGTAACAAAATAACCCCTTAGTGGAAAAGAAAGCTGTATGTTTCTGATCTTCCTCCGCCAGAGGTATTTGGTTATATCCTGAGTAACCATCCATAAATGACAGCAACTCGTGGCCTGATGTAGCGTCCACAGTTTGGTCAATACTTGGCAGTGGGAAGCTGTTCTTCGGACAGGCTCTGTTAAGATCACTGAAGTCAATGCAAATTCTTACTCCCTTGTTCTTCTTAGGTACTACCACCATGTTAGCTATCCATTGTGGATATTGCACTGGCCTTATTATACCAGATGCCTTCATTTTGTCAATTTCTGCCTCCACCGCTTCTTTGTAAGCTGGGGCTAATTTCCTTATCCTTTGCCTGAATGGTCTAACCTTTGGATCAATATCTAGTTTATGACATGCTATCGCCGGGTCAATACCTGGCATCTCGTTCATACCCCAAGCAAAGACATCAACATATTCCTTGAGTAGTGCTTGCAACTTCGCCGATTCATCTTCATTCAATAGAGTACCAATCTTTACCATCTTTGGATCCTGATCATCGTCGATATTAACATCCTTAGTGGGTTCCACCGCCGTAAAATGTAACTCCGGTTCTCCCATCGGCGATGGTTCATTTAATTGCTATAAGGTCTTATCTCCAGACTTCGCCGAGTCCTCTATCGAATTTGCAGAATGCACATATATGGTTGGGTTGGCGATGAAGTCCAGAATCTCCTGCTCTTTAACCGCTTCCTTGCCGAGCTTCTTTTTCTCTGCAATCTTTACCTTTCGATCTTCTCGCATTTGCACATCTGCCGAATTACACGCCTTGGCCACTGCTAAATCTCCTACATACTCGGCGACTCCCTTTGGTGTGGGGAATCTTAGGCGTTGATGATAAGTAGAAGGTACTCCCTTCAAGCTGTGAAGCCATGGTCTTCCCAGAATGGCAGCATACGGTGAATCAACATCCACAATGCAGAGAGTAGTTTTCAAAAAATAATCCTCGCAAAATTCAATCTCGCCTTTAGGCTTAGAAGCGATGCCATTAAACCCATAGATGTTATAAGAGGAAACTGTTGGCGAAGGTATTTTATCATCTTTCGCCCTCATCGCCTCAAAAGCAGTATTAAAGAGGATATCCACGGAACTACCTGGGTCAATAAGCACCTTTGGCAGCCTGAATTGCTCCATCTGAATGGTGAGAACCAAGGGGTTGTTATGATTTCTTCCTCCTGGAGGAACTTCTTCGGCGGAGAACCCGACACATGCCTTCATCCAATCTTGCAATGGTTCTTGCTTAACTGCCACACTACAAATCTCATTCCCCATTCTGTCCCGCTTATGCACGCGAGATAGAACATTATCATGAAATTCATCCCTGGTAATCTTTGAATGTACAATGGAAAAGCAGTCCAACTCCAACAAATCTCGCTCAACCTTTACCTCGTACACATTTGGAGTCTGAGCTGGAATGGCTTGAATTGACTGGACCATGATAGGAGGTGGTGGTGGCAGCTCCAAGAATTCCTGAAATTTTCCCAAGCGAATAAATCGATGAACTTCTTGTTGTACGCCGGTGCAATTCTCAGTTGTGTGGCCATGGAACTGATGGAATTGACAAAAGGAATTAGTATTGGTCGGCGGGGCCCTTGGGTTTCCTCTGTTATAAGGATAGCGAATGTCATCCCTACAATTCGAACTTTCAATCTGACCAAATGCATCTGTATAAGAGACACGCAACTTAGGTAGAGTAGCATCTTGGAAAGGATGCTGATTGCCTCTGTCAAACTTTCTGTTATCTCCATTATATCTTCTGTCACCATTCCCATTTCGCCGATTGTCTCTTCCTCCTCGTCCATAGTTTCCTCCTCTATTGTCTTGCTTGTCACGCCCATCATAATTTTCTCGTTTTTGCGAATTCCAATGTTGCTCGGCGGTAACTTGCTGCTTTCCTACCTCGGGTACTACTATCGCCGAAGAAGGATTCTGCGTCAACTTCCGCTGTTCTGCCTTCAACCATTCTTTCTTGATTTCTTCCTGGTCTTCCGGCGAGAAACTATGGATTGAGTGAATTTGTTTTGCTCTTTCCTTCTTCAATCGCAGCTCCTCCTCTCGAATCTCTTCATAACTTAACCATTCATCTTGCATCGCCCTCAAGGTCTGTAAATCCTTTGGCATGTCCCAAAATAACTTCTTGTATAATTGGTCCGTTGTTTCCATGGCACTAAGAAATGATCTTATCTTCTTCTTTTCTGACACCTCAGATCCTACCTCGCTGCTCGCTTTCCTCCATCTTTGAATAAAAATTTTATAAGTCTCTGAGGGCCTCCTCTTGACATTGAATAATCTTTCCACGCCTGGCCGACCTCTGTTGTTCTGAATAAAAGCATGCAGGAATTTGCAATCTAACTTCTCAAAGGATTTGATTTTTCCTTCTTCTAACCCATCAAACCAGGCTAGGGCTTCGTCCTTCAGTGTAGCAGGGAATGCCATACACATTATTGGATCCGATCCTACCCAGGCTGCCATATCTCGCTTATAAGCTCTTGAGTGTTGCGTAGGATCTCCCGTTCCATCATAAATGGAGGTGAATTTAGGGGTAGTATATTTGGGAGACACGTACCCATACGTAATACAATCATGAAAAGGTGTTTTCTGTGCCTCTAAAAGTGCCACCCTATATCTCGATTCCCTCGAAGATCCGCTTAAAGCATCCACTTTATCTTTTAGTCGGCGAAGGTCCTTCTTCATCTCTTTATCTGCTTTATGTCGTCGCTTAGAGCTGCTATGGTCTTTGCTATCTTTTTCAGGCATATTTATTCTTCTGCCTTTTTCGTCATACTTCGCCGATGAATCTGAGATCTCTGTTGTGCTGGTTCCACTCTTTTCAACTCGGCGGTCGTATGCGAATGAGACTCATGGCGAGATGAATGTGCATGAGACCCATGGTGAGATGAATGCGCATGAGAAGCATGGCGAGTTGAATGCGAGTGGGATGCATGACCCTTATTTTGCGCTGCCATCAATTCTCTATGACTTTGAAGTACCGTCTCCATCTGCAATTGCATTTGTCTCTCCATCTGACTTGCTTGTCTGTTATTGGCCTCAAGAATTTGTCTCAGCAATGCTTCAGTAGTATTTGTGGATCCAGTGTTATCTGCTATCACCACTGGGCGAGTTACAGTAGCTCCAGGTACTATCGCCGCGCCATTTATGCTTGCCGCTTGCGGAATTTCTCCTGCTGCAATAGGTTCTGCCACCACTGCTGGAATTTCTTCAGCCAGATGAGGTGTTTCGCCGACACCTTGGGTTAACTGCTGCTGCATATTAGTTGCCACTGTGTCCCCTACAATAGCATTTTGAGCTGCTTCCCCAGCTGCGGACGTCTCGCCTATGACTCTCATAGTGAATCTTCCACCCTCAGCTTGCTCGCCGCGGGCATTGGCTTCTTCTTGGCTGCTGACTCTTCGCAATAATGGATTGGGCTCGGGTGATCTTTCTGCGTTCTCCAAATGAGTGATGTCTTCCCCGTATCCTTCCTCTCGGCATGCTGCTCGTTGCACAGGTGGTCGCCGAGACAAGCTTGCCAAAAGGGTATTTGTCCGACCAACTGGTTCCATTGCTCTGCTTCTAGTGTTGTGACCACTGGGGAATGTTACTGGTGTAGGAAGGATAGGATGCCGAGGAGGCCTACCCGCCGGGGCTTTGTCGCTTCTTCCTCTAGGACCCATTCGCCGAACTTCTGTAAAAGAAAACAAACACACTTCCTGACAGTATTGCTCTGTTAGTACTGTGGGTAAATGCCAAATAAGTTAGTTGGGTTGCTTTTCAGAATGTTGATGAATGAAAGACAAAAGGAACAGCTTTAAATCACGTGATGTGCAGATGATGACCTAATCATGACAAGAGTTGCAAAAACATCATATGGCATTATGATTTTCAAATCAAAGTGATAGTACGGCGGCAGTTTTAAGAAAATTTCTAAAAAAAAAGTTTTAAAACACCATGTTCTTTATGAACATGAAATTCATACTGACTCACCGGAAGAAATACTCTTTTGCCGGAAATATATATCTATATTTGTACTTTTCTAAGAGAAACTCACACCAACCAAAACAGTTTTCTATCCATGTAGCTAGTTTCTTACTGCTCATGTGAGAACGGTGAAATATGTGATAAAGTCCATGAACAGTACTAAACCCAACATGATTTCCAAAAATAGTAAAAAAATACCCATTGAAAGGCAAGATCTCTCGCCGTAACTTACTTAAAAAATACCCAAGTTTTTCTAATCTTAGTCTTATTCTACCAGAGAATCATTATACCAACCACATGGTATACCATATATAGCAAACAAAGATGAAAAAATCCTAGATAACGAGTATAAGTTCCCTAAAAAGTATGAGAAAGTGGCTGAAATATGAAACAGATGATATACCACATCTATCAAAATAAGAGAGGAATCATAAAGACAGTCCTACACAGTGAGCATGATATCCTTAAATAGCAGGTAAAGTTAACTAATACATTACCGGCGAGTTCTAACACATGTGAGTCATACCATATATAGAAAGGAAAGAACATCAACAGAACATATGAACAGATCAAGGAAACACAAATCCAAAACCTCTTCTAGCGCCAAAATGTAACTGTGTAAAATCCCAATGGTTAGATCTTACACAGTACACCCAAATATGATACACCAACATACACACAATCATTCCAAGACATATACCAACACAATAATCATAAGGAATATAAAAGAGATAAGAGTTAGAGATACTTGACAAGATATTTTTACTTGGTTCGCCCATAAGTAAGGACTACATCCAAGGGTTATCACTAGTATAAGCATGATTACAAATTTCTCTTTACCTTGCTAATCTTCTAACTTTAACTCTCAAACCCTAATTTTAGTCTTGGGCTGTAGAGAGCAAGTGTGTTACTTTTCCTCTCTCCAGACCAATCCCAAAATGTGTCCAACCCCTTTCTCAGTAGGCTAGTTGGCTATTTATAGACCTTTACACAGTGGTATACAGCTAATACAAACAAACTTAGGCTGACACTATTTTGTCACGACTCGCCGCCATACATACATCGGCGAGCTCGTTTGTTACTTTATAAACATAGATGAGAGAATCTTCTAAGAGATAAGGTTGGTGACGCACCCTCCACTGAGTCAACCAGTCAACCTGACAATATATCCGTTCTGACTTCTCTTAAATGCTCACCTAAATATCACCTAACTATCACCTAACAATTGGCGACATGTCTCTACTCGCTGATCCCTTACTCGACGTAACCTTGGCTCCTTCCATGCACTCGCCGAGCCATACTATTCAACCCATAATCATATATCGCCCATCTTGTTATTCACTGATCCAGGATATCTCAGCTATACTCTTTTTATGCAGCATCTCATCTAAGATGCTTTTATATTAGATAGGTATTTTCTACCCTTACATTTTGCCTCTTTCATCTCCTAAGACTTCAGTCGCCGGGGATGAAACTTTTCTTTATTCGCCGAAAATACCGCCCCACGTTCTCCACTAAGCTATTTTTACGCCACACGTTTACTGCCATGCATCAGTTACTCCACGTGTCTTCCATGCGTTGCTTCCACTTTATGACTGGTAACCGTTTACACCCATTATCTCCATTACTCCATCACAGCTCACAACCGTTATCGCCAGTTGGTTTTCCCTTTACTCCTATAAATACCTGTTTCCGCATCTTCTTCTTCCTTTACGAGTTTTCTTTTCCTTAAACCCTCAAACCTTCTGTTGCTGCATTTTCTTTTTCGTCCGAGTTCTTCATCCTTT
>JAJJMA010242004.1:0-22755 GCA_023529015.1 Papaver nudicaule
GGGCGACGTTTATAAACGTCGCCCAAACGTCGCACCAAAATTACTTTATAATTAAACTTCCCCCTTACTAATGTAAACTTGAGAATTTGGAGCTCATGTGTCGCATCGAACTTCAAATGAGGTGGATCACATGAGAACTAATATCCTTCGGATTTGAATTTGGGTTATAACTTCAAGTTTAGCAGAATCCACTAATATAAACTTGTGAATATGGAGCTCATGTGTCGAATCGAACTTCAAACGAGGTGGATCACATGAGAACTAATATCCTTCGGATTTGAATTTGGGTTATAACTTCAAGTTTAGCAGAAGTTACTAATATAAACTTCGCCCCAAATATTAGTTTAACCCTAAACTTCCTTGATTTCCAAATTATTTCAAAAGAACTAATATACAAATATCACCCACCACCGACAAATTAGCGAAGTACAATAGATCTTCGACCCTCTCTTTCCTTCACCGGGTTCTCTTTATTCTGCTCCAGCCCTCTCTCTTTCAAAAGACCGAAAACTCGACAACCGAAATCTGGAGCCAGAGATCTCAAGAACAGATATCGATTGATTTGCAGAAATCTCTTCTCGAGATTCAATCTCCTCGATAGTTCATTTGAAAACCCTTGGTCATAAGGTAACCTGAGATCAGATAGTCGATCTATCTGGTTTTACCCCTCATTTCACAAGGTATAAAAACCCTAATTATTATCCCTTTTTTTTTTTTTTTCCTGATATGAAAAATTGATTTCTGCTGTTGTCTTTGAATAGCAGAGAAGATTGAAGGGAAGTTGTAGTCCCAGGTATAAATCTATATCTTACTGGTTTTTAGTTATGTATGAATGATTCTTAAGTTCTGTGGCTTGTATGACATGTATATTTTTAATGTCCAGTAGCTTGTTCCGTGTCTAGTTGCTTGTTGTTGTATGAACTGTTAGTGAGTTAGTACCTTGTAGATGATATGCCTAAGCATCAGTCTATGAGTACGTGTGTAGGATTGCAAATTCATATGTGTTGATGGTTGTAGAATGACCGAGGAGATTGACGTATTTGCATCTGAAATCACTGATGAACAATGGGAAGCTGCAAAACATTTTAAGGGAATGACTGAGAAAGAAATTGTTGAGAGATTTTCTAGGCTACTTGCAATTGAAATCACTGATGAACAATTGGAAGCTGTAAAATTGAGAGTTCCGACTGGGGTGGATAAACATTTGTGGGAGGAGATGCTTGATAAAGGTGATTTTAAGGTATTGACTGATAAAGAAATTGGTGATTTGGATAAGCTACGTCTATTTCCTGAGGGGACAGAAGATCGTGCTGAGAACCAACTATGCCGACAACCAGACGGATCTGTGCAGTTTAAAGCGGTCAAGGCACATGTAAGCACATTTTGTTTCTTATAATGCCACTCTTATTTGTCTGCTGTAGTCGTTGATGTCGATGCTAACCACCAAGTTTCTTTTATTAAAATGCAAAAGAAAGTTGTAGAAGCTAAAGAGAAGAACAAGGAAGTAGGTTCAGGCAGTAATGTGAGAAGAATAAGGAAAAAGAAACTTCCAAATCAGGGAATAGATAAGCATCGTGGCTACTCATCCGCTAAGTCGAAGAAGCAATGTGAGAAGGCGGTAACAGCGTGTTCTGCATTTGAAGGTCAATTGGAGTCGTTGGGTGGTAAAGTCGACGTAAGTGTTCAATTCTGACTTGTGGAGCATCAATGATTAAGTTCAGTTAATACAGATGATTAAGCGCTCATTTGTTCTTGTTTGCAGGCGATAATAACACTGTTGAGTGCTAAGGGAACTCCACCTGGATTGAACATCCCTATAGCAAACACTCCTATCCCAGAGAAAGGGTCCACTCCCTATTCTGCTGGATCTAATGGTCGTGTTATGGATTTGTAAATTAGGAAGATCTGTCAGGGAGTGTACCGTACGTAGATCATAAGTATGTTTTGCATTAGTTAAAATGTGTAGAAGGATATCAGTAAGCAGGGGAATCTTTTAGGCATTAGTAGCTGATGTGTTGATGGTTGTAAAATGAATATGACATTTTGGCAATTGGTTCACGCTGTGAACTTGTATTTTGATATCAAATTATAGTATCTTTGTAATGGGCTTAATGTTGTATCCTTGTGCTTGTTGGTTACCATATTATAGTCTATTCGAGCCCTCAGATTCAGTCGTGTTGTGTGAACTCATGTTTGTTTGTTATCAGTGTGATTTGTGTGATTTTAGTCATGTGATTTGTGTTATTAGTGTGATTTTAGTCATGTGATTTGTGTGATTTGTGTTGTACTAATATTTCTCCTATTTATTGCAGTTCAATGAAACGACCAAGCATGAGTTCTCGAGCTACAACTTCGCAGACTGAAGGGAGTACTATAGCGAAACCGAAGATTAAGGTCGGGTTCGGCATTGATGGCAAGCCAGAGGATCCGAATGCTGAGATGTTTAAATCCAGGGCTCGAGAACTCGTACGACGTCATATTCCTATTAACATAGAAGACTGGAGGAACGTGCCGGAGAACTTAAAAAACGATCTCTGGAATCATTTGACGGTATGTTTACTAATTTTTGCATTATTGTGATTTGTGTAATTGTACAACCAGTGAGGTATTGTACTTATGTTGTCATAAATCTCTCTCTCGCACAGCTGGAATTTGAATTTCCTGAGAATTGTGTACGCTCCGTTATAGAAACAGAATTTCCACCATTGTTCAGGAGATACAAGTACAAGTTAAGGGGCATCATTTTCGGAGCACCACGCCGAAAGAAAACCAAGAAGAGACTCACTAAGCAAGAATGGGAAGCTGCAAAAGTGAGAGTTCCGGATGGGATGAATAAATATATTTGGGAGGAATTTGTTGAGCTTGAGAGAAATCCAAAGAAGATTAAAAAGTGTACTAAGAATTCTGAATACCGCAAAATGCAAACGGTCTGCCATACACTTGGGGCATGCTCGTACAGGACAAAGAAATATAAACTAGTAAGTATCACATGCTCTGTTTTAATGGTTAGTAGGCTCTCTTTTAATTAGGACAAAGAAATATAAACTAGTAAGTATCACATGCTCTGTTTTAATGGTTAGTATGCTCTCTTTTAATTTGATGCTAATTGCTCTCTTTAGGATAAAGTTTCGGACGTCAACACTGTACCCAAATCCACCACAGACAAGTGGTTGTTGGGACACCAACAGGCAGATGGGTCCGTGCATCCCAGTGCGGCCAATGCATATGTAAGCACACAATCTTTATTGTTGGAATTATATGTCTGCTGTAGTCGTCGTTGTCGATGCTAACCACCAAGTTTCTTTTATATTAAAATGCAGAAGAAAGTGTTAGAAGCTAAAGAGAAGAACAAGCATCTCCATGAATCTGGCAGTGGTGATTCTATTGTCTCAGTAGAACTGGAAGAGGTGTTTCCAAGTAAGCGAACAGATATTATTCGTGGCTACTCATCCGGTATGTCGAAGAAGCAATGTGAGATGGCAAGAATAATGTTTTGTTCGCTTCAAAACAGAGATACCCAATATGAAAGACTGGACGCAGTTGAAAAAACAGTGGATACTTTTGTTTTTAAGATGGCTGCATTTGAGGGTCAATTTGTGACGTTGGGTGGTAAAGTCGATGTAAGTGTTCAATTCTGACTTGTTGAGCACCAATGATTAAGTTCAGTTAATACAGAAGATTAGGCGCTCATTTGTTCTTGATTGCAGGCGATAATACAGATCTTGAGTTCTGGGAGAACATCACCAGGACTGGACATTCCCACAGCAAGCACTCCTAGCCCAGAGAAAGGGTCCACTACCTATCCTGCTGGAACCAGTGGTCGTGCTGTGGAGAAGAACAGTGCAACTGATAGGCTCGTGACTGGCCAGACAGTACAGTTACTTGACAATAAGTGTATAGTTGTCGCAGTTGGTTCTATAACAGATGGTGAGTTTGTTGATAGTAGAAGAGTGAAGCCGCATGAGAGGAAGGTCGACATCAAGCAAGTTTATGTCCAAAATGCATGCATCTGGGATCCTCCTCAAGGAGATAACTACTTCTTCTTGAGTCAGCTAACATTGCCTACTTCGTTGATATGGGCTGAAGACAGGCTGACACCTGTGCTTAACACTCAAGGTTAGTATCGGGGAACGAGGTAATTTGGTTTTTTGACAAACAGCAGATTGATTGTACAAAGACATGGTAAATCCTACATTTTTTTTGGTAACTAGTCACGGCAGTGACTTCTACAGACTATGCATCTGTCTAATCTGTCTGTAATGTAGATTGTAGCTGCCTTTATCTATCTCCATCTATCTATCTATCTATATATATATATATATAAAAAGGTTTGTTTGAGCAGGTAACTGACATCACTTTTACGCTGGTATGATTGCAACATCAGTCTAATATTATCAACTTTATTGTCTGTTTGGAGGGTAAGCTACTCGATAAAAGATCTTATTATAGTCTTGGTATCAAGTCTAATATCACTGCATAAACTCCAGTAAATTCAAATTGTTGAAGACTAACATGATTAAACTAAGAATTAATCGGAAATATTGGAAGAGGATTCTTGACAACGCCCTCAATCACTGAAGTCAGATTCTTTCATATTCCTCCGGAGTAAAAAGATGTTTTAGGGTCTAAACCACAGAAAGGAGAAGTTCACAAGTTGGAATAAGTTAAGATCAATGGAACAAGTTAGTATCACAAGACCACATGAACATGAAAATATATTCTCATTAGATAAGATAGCAGGGCTCCGAAACCTGCCACAAGAATTAAGCTACATATCCCTAGAACTTGCAAGACGCGATATGAATTTACATGTTTTGAGTGTCTTCTTCTTTTGCCAAATACAAAAATAGATGAAGAGAAGAGACTCAAAACCACTCAACCATGCAAGAATCTGATCATTATATATCCCAAAATACCACACCCCCCCCAAAATGGTTACATCTGTTACCCCGAAAACGATTCTGCTTTATCTAAGGCAAAAGAACTGTTTTCCACCTACTAGGACTGCGACCGTTCTTCAGCTGTACGCATTCGCATTCGCATTAGAGCTACGCAAACAATAAAAGATTCATGTCAGACCAGGCGGGCTAAACAGAAAATGAAAATGATGCACAACTGTAACAGCATACCTCATGGTAAACCCCCTTGACCAACTGGACAGCCATTTCGCGACGATATTGCATAAGTTCATTCTCCTTAATAAAAGTCTTAAAGGTTGCCTTTCCCCTGATCAGACCCTCGACAAACTTCAAAGCATATACACCACAGGAAACCCTGCAATATGATTAAATGAAATATTTTTCAGGAATGTGAACACCCCAACTACCACAAATATAATGTTGAGTTTTTAAAAATGATATACTTACACATCAGGCTGTTCAATGCGAAGGTTTTTATCATAATACCGAACACTAAAAAACTTGCCTTTGAAGACTACATTTTCAAGATACCCGCGAATGGTTTTGTCGACTATATCATGCATATTTTGCGACTTGGGAGTCTCCTCTGGGGTCATGGAATCATAGACCACTATATCTTCCTTTAGAACATCAATGCATACAGCGACCCAGTGGTTCCCAAGGTGTACAATACCATAAATTTTTTCAACTTCTTTCCATTTTTTACCTCCAATAGGATTATCCCCTTGCACATACTTATGTGCCGATCCGTGGCCTTCTTTTAACAACTGTATCTGTAGCCAACAACATGGAAGCATTTTAATACGCAGAAATTAGTCAGTATCCAATTTGAGCGTCTGTATGACAGATTATTGAACATACCGTAAAGAAAGTGTCAAAGAATGTCCAACTCCCCCTATCCTTGTTAGCATCTCTCCACATTAGTCTCAACATCCCATTAATCACCTGCAAGACAACACAAGAGAGAAAGGGTGAGCCGGCAGAAAAACTGTTATAACCGTAGAGTTAAATTCTTACCTCATCACCCAAACACCCTCTCTCTGAAAGTAGTTTTTCCATATAAATAACATCCACCTCGCACACCCAATCTGTGTTCTCGGCAATTCTATATCGGACAAACATTTATTTCAACAAGAGTGAGATTTTATTTCAAAATGACCAAGGAGGCACAAACAAATTAAGGATATTCAGAGGGCTTCTCACCCTTTTTGCATATATCCATTTACTCGTGCGGTATCCTCTTTCCTAATCCCCCCACGATATCTAAAACCTACAAAATAATCAATCAACTCTTTCTGTGGGGGCGTTTTAACTTCAGCCAACGACTTTATTTTTTTCCCACTCTGTGATTCAGTGGAACTCTCAATTTCCAAGATTACTGGAACATCCTTCTCAGCAGTTTTTCTCCTGGTGGTAGCTTTTTGTTGTATAAATGGTGGTTTATTGTACTTAGAAACAGTCCTCCTTCTTTTCTTACCAGCCTACATATTCCAGACAATAAAGATTAATTTTTAAAACCATTGGCAACTACGCTATGAAAGAACACTGATATGTACACATTTGGATGACATGTGGTTCCATGAACTTTTTAACTTCTGTCCGAACTCATGCATATATTAAGATTTAAAAATCATAAACACGAGACAAACCTCTAATATATCCTCTTTATGGGGATTGTACAGGTTTTCAGTTTCCAGCAGACCAGCATCATCGATGTCATCTTCCCCCTGTGATGGTGGTTTCCTCTTCACTCTGTTGTTTACACTACTGTTGTTGCCAGCCTACATATTCCAGACAATAAAGAGTAATTTTTAAAACCAACTAATAGCTCCAAAAGAACACTGATATGTACACATTTGGATGACATGTGGTTCCATGAACTTCTTAACTTCTGTCCGAACTCATGCATATATTAAGATTTAAAAATCATAAACACAAGACAAACCTCGATTTTATCCTCCTTACGGGGATTGTACAGGTTTTCAGTTTCCAGCAGACCAGCATCATCGATGTCATCTCCCCCCTGTGACGGTGGTGTTTTGCACAGTAGATGTTCATTGAGTAGATCAGTAGGACCATCTTTTAGAGCACCATCAAAACTGAGCTTCTGTAAAGGACCAAGATCAACCCAAACTTCTCCGCCTGTCTTAATTCTACTGGAAGTTGACACTGTATCCTCCACAGAGTGACAACCAATATATTGACTAGGACCAGTTGGAGGAGAAGAGCCATTTTTCATTCTATCGCCACATATCCCTTTTTTTAGATCAGCATCATCGTTGGTATTGCACTCTAGTGTTGTTGGTGTATTGAACACTAGTTTTCCATTGAGGAGATCAGTAGCACCATCAAACCTGAGCTTCTGCTCTATATGACCAAGATCAACCGGTTCCTTCTCGACTTTCTTGATTCGACTGGAAGTTGACACTGCTTCCTCCCCAGATTGACAATCAACGAATGGACATGTTGGAGGAGAAATGCCATTTCTCACCCCATCGCTACATAGAATGTTTTTTAGTAGACCGATCATTTCAGACACTTTCTCAGTTAATGCAGATATAGGGCCAGCCACATTGAGCTTTACAGCTTGATTGACTGCCTCACCAAATTCATTTTTCATTAGATAAGATACTCGTTCTTCGGAGCATATCTTCTCCGGGGCCTTCTCTTTAACTCCTACATGGGCTTCAGAAGCATGTTGACGCACAGATTCTTCAGCTACTTCCTCCTCATCTAATTGAGAGCCAAGACTAAACTCCTGCTCCAAATCATGGGCATTTTCTCTAACTAGCTCTTGCACAGAAACTTCTCTATTCAGGGGACCTGGAGCGACCCCAAGCAGCACAAGCATTTCAGAATGTTGCTTATGCCACATTATGTCTTCTTCGACTCTAGGACCCATGTTCACCTACATGAAGGGAACTTAATCAGAGGCAGAACCTAGTAAAGAGGGACAAACTCGTACGGGTTCCAATACCGATTTAATAGTATAAGATTGGACGTGTTTGCCACAGTGCAACAACTCCACAAGATATATCAGATACCCTTATCCTGATAATGTCAAATTGGTGTCGATGCCACTGAAATTTTCTTTTTTAACCGTACGAATGAAAACATGCGCAAACCTGGGATTTACTCGTACCGGTTCCAATACATATTTTACTTTCTGGTGGAACCCTTTTCCTTTGCATCTCACAGTAATCATATGTGCCTTCCAAACATCGCATTCTCCCCTAACACCATACTTCAGAAGCAGATCCGGGAATACTTGAAGGGCCCAAACCTACAACACAAACACAAAACATCACAACAACATATTCTTCGAACATTAGTTAGAGTTGTAACTTTTACAAAAACTCTTACCACCAAAACATGCGCCATTCCGTGAGGTTTGACATTAGGCTTTAGCGTTGGATGCTTTTCGGCAAAATTCGCATAGGCTTTGACAGTTTTCTCAACAAATATTTCATACGCTCGCTCACCCCAAGGGATCTTGTTGAACTCTACAAGGTTGTCCACCAAATGCCATGTTTCCAGCTCTATACCAACGTTTGGCAAGTTTCCATATACAAAGCACTGCACAACCCACAGTAGCGCAGCCTTTGCCCTGTCCTCTGCATTCACTTTCACAGGATCTTTTGTGACTTCCCCTTCCTCCACGACCTCTTTTGTGACAGTATCGCCAAGAAGGAATTTCTTCACTCTCATCCCGGTTATCAATTCGTCCTCTTTGGTGAAATGCTTGTCCATGAGTATGGATCTCTGATTAGGTGGGACAAACGCTTCCCCTGGTCTCCTAATGCTAAGGCCTGATATTGCGGCAAACTCCCGCTTTCCAAAGCATATTTCCTGATCGAAAATTCTAAACCAAATTTCTCCGTCTTTTGTTTTTTCTGGTTCCGCCTTAATAAGCCTACTAAATAGGAAATTAAAAATTGGCGAGCACCAGTTCTGATCTTTTGGAATGTCCAGTAGATGGCTGAACACAGTTGATCGGAATAAGGCTGTCTCAGCTTCTGACAACTTACCACTTATCTCCCGCATTTGCAGAAAGCTGGAGTAGTTGCTTATGTGTCCGCATCCTTCACGGAAAGCTTCAGGGAATATATAACTCCTGAAAGACACACACAAAAAAAAAACACTAAGAGACAGAATCCAGCAGTCCGAAGAAAGTTTTAGTGGATAGGAAGGAAGTTTTGGCTCTTCTTCTACACTCCAACATTAAATCTTTCTTCTAACTGCTTGAACCAGCCAACTCTAGGCAACAGGTCTTTTCCTCGTAGCAAAAGCAGAGTTACAGAGATAAACATGGTTACTCTCATTCTGATTCTCCATTGAAAAATGAAGTGATGCCCTAACCCTAAGAGAGAGAACCATGAGATTACTATATGTAACGGTTCTCTCTCCTAGTGTCAGGGCATCACTCTAACGGTTCTCTGTCCTTTCACACTTTCAGTGGTGAACACCATGTAGACAGTTCACCTCATTTGGTGAAGTCCATCTACATTGCACTTTTAAGTGGTAAACACCATGTTAAAAGTTCACATCAAGTGGTGAAGGTCCTTCACACAGTGCACTTTAAGTGGTGAAGTCAATTCATACAGTTCACTTTAAGAATGAAATGTTATAATTCTGATACAGATGGGGGTCAAACTACAAATGGGGCTGAAACTATTAGATGATGTTCATCTCTTTGTTTTCTTCAGTTAAAGACTAGCGATAAATATCATCTAATAGGATATGATTACAGTTGTATGACTGCAGAATCCTAATATGGGGATATGAAAATGACTGCCAATCCTAATACCAAGTTGCTAAGATCATTTTCCCTGCATAGTTTTGCACACCAACACTGCACGGAAACAAATTATCATTTTCCCTGACTAGACCAAAAAGACGTGAATGGAGAACCTCACCCTGGTTGTAATTCCTTAACCTCCCCATCTTGCTTTTCTTTTCCCTTCTTTTGCTTCTTGTTAGATTCGCTTCTGATAAAGAAGAAGAGCAAATCTCAGTCACGTCACATCAGAATACATATTGCTACCAGTAGAATAAACTTTAGTAGTAGATTTTATCACTTTGTGAAGCTGAAATCTCATGCTTACATATATATCAGGGCTGTTATACGCAGACTGTAATTTTTATTGCAAAATAGAGTGTTACGGGTATTTGTTGAAACATCAAGTACCACCAAAAACAGAACGTTAACCGATGTTTTAACATTTCCCTGTTTTTAGTAGGAAAATGAATCAACATGTGTTCTAATACCAGTGACAGAGTATCTCGAATTCTCCCTAATACCTCTTCTCACTGTCATTGACGTGACTCCGGAATAGATAGCATGGAACACATTTGTTCAGTGCACTTATGCCATGAGAGTTTGGAAAACTTTATATTCTGTTATAGCTACTGAATTCATGAATATACATGTGTATGACTTCCTAACAAGGTTGTTTCAGGTAAATACTAATATCGTCTTCAGTAATGCGTTTGTACTTTGGCACATCTGGTAAATTATATACAGGGAACTGCCTTGTGCATTTAATACAGGGAGATTATATAAATTGAGAATCAAATTCCTAAAGTATTAACAAGGGAAAAAAACGATGTATAATGTCTGTAAGAAGATGTAAATAGAGAATCTCACCCTGCTGAATTTTGATCAACCTCCCCACCTATCTTTCTCCTTATTCCCATTCCCATTCCACCTTGCGTAATTCGCTTCACAAAAAAATGATGAAATAACAGGAGAACATTAAGTAATTGGAAACTGATTGTAGTATACCTACGCATTTATTCCTATCAAGAAAAACTGTTACACCCAGAGAAATCCCATAAAAACCCATGCATTTATACCCTTGCATTTATTCTGAATGTAGTATACCTAATTACCTGCATTTCCACCTATGCATTTATTCCTAGCAAGAAACCCTGGCAAACTCAAAATTACAAATAAATGCAAAGTACTATAACCACATTTCACTGCAACATATCATCACTCCATTAAAACCCCATTGTCCCCTTAGTAGTCCATAAACATTACCTGTTCACTCTACCAACAATGCAGAACATACTATGCATCAACTTTTAGAAACTAGAAACTAACAAAATCAACAAACCCATTTTTCAGCATACAAAAACAAAAACCCCAATTATTATCATAGAGATAACAGCCAGAAGCTGAATTGCAACCAAAAACCATACTATTTAGCTGGATAAATTAGTAACCCAAAATGAGGTTTTTTGACCTAGAAATTAACCAAATTGTCCCCTTAGTAGTCCATAAACTGTTCACTCTACCAACAAAGCAGAACATACTATGCATCAACTTGTAGAAAGTAGAAACTTACAAAATCAACAAACCCATTTTTCACTAAAACTGAAACTGCACAAGAATGTATCAGATCCATTTTTCAGCATACAAATACAAAAACCCCAATTATTATTATCATAGAAATAACAGCCAGAAGTTGAATTACAAAAACAAAAACCCCAATTATACCATACTACTTTACCTGGATAGATTGGTAATCCAAAATGAGGGTTTTTGACCTAGAAATGTACCCAAATCCGAGTTTAATATGATCCCTAAATCAAGCATTAGTTAACATAGAAATGAGTAAAAGGAAAACGAGTTAGGTTATGGTTTATGGTGGTGGAGCCAGAGAGATATTAAACCTAGATTGAAAGGGGAGCAAGAACCCTAGAATCGTAGAATCGCCGCTGAAGGAACGGACCAAGAAGAGAGATTGAGCGATGATAAAAGAGGTGAAATGGTTAGATGGTTAGGCTTAAGGCGCGATGGTTAGGTTGGCTAGGTGATGTTGGCTAGTCACAATGGCTGGACAATCCAAGGAGTGTACATTTTGTCCACCCAAATGATGGCAGTCTAGTAAATAAGAAGCAATATATGACCTTTTGTTAGTTGGTCGAGTTAAGTAGCCTGTTTTTGGAATGTGATTAACCTTTTTGTAATAATTATGCAAATAGGCATATATTCTGAAAATCTTACTTTCCATTCTTCTTTAAAACCCAAATATCATAAGCTCCGCCATAGTGAATCAATGCACTTACAAAATCGCCACATGCATGTAATCTTACAAAATCGCCATATACATATAATCTAACAGCAGGAATCCCTAGGCCTATTGATGGAATTTTTCGAAACTCCTCATCAGCCAAATCAAAGGAAATAATGGATCCTTGGCTGCCCACCCAATAAACAGCTCCATTCACAGACACACCATACTGTCTACCACATATCACATCAGATTCCAGTTTTCGAACATTTCTCCATCCATTCCTGCTGCCAAGTGTGTAAACTTGAACAACTCCGGAATCAGAGTCTCCCCTGGAGTTACAGACTCTAACAACTTTGTACTCATCGGTTGAAGGACTATAACCGAATCCAGTCAACACTCCACTTCTTTCTAATTTCGGAAGCACAATATACTCTCTAGTAATCGGGTTACATACATAACCTGGTTCATAGTGCAAATACATATTATCTCGTCTTCCACTGAAACAAATTAAACCATTAATCGAACCGAGAATGTAACAATCGTCGAATGGAGGTCTTAAATTGATCTCTCTTGCTTTAGAAAACCGGTTTGAATTCTCATCGTACTCAATGTAGTAAACTGGTTCTATTTCAAACCCTGCTGTATATAAAAGGAAACCTAACTTACCAGAATCAAGATGATTGAAGTGCATCTGGGAGAAAGATGGATCTCGAACTAGATTTCGCCATGGCTGTGACACCAATTTGCATTCTATAACTGTTTCAGCAGGCAATCGTGTTAAAATGTTAAGAATGATGTCTTCTGGGAGCATGTTGAGGTTCCCCATTGAAACCCTAATTGAGGAGAAGAGATTTAGGGAAGAGAGAATGAAGGATTAGAACAAAGTTAGGGTTTCAGGGGAGAAAAGGGGGTTTTGTTGTGGAACACACTGGAGAACGAGGAAATGAAATGGTTCTTTCTATCTTTTGGTTCCGAGGGGAAAAAGAAAAATACATGTCCTATATGTATGCCCAAATAATGTCGTGTAATTCAATTTACTGCCCTGCCCTCGCCCTGCCATTTAAAGACTCTTGAATTTGCCTAGAACAACCTTCAAACTTGCCTAGCTACCTGGGCCTGTAGGTAGTGGGTTTGCATTTTGATCTGGAGACGCTGGAGAGCGAGTTAGTGAGAAATGTTATGTTCCATCGACCAGCGACCTGAGTGCGAAATTCGTCTGTACGAGTGAGGAGAAATTTCTATATTTCTTTGCCTAATTACCTGGGCCTGTAGGTGGTGGGCTTCGGCCCGACTTTAATATACCATTTCAAATTCAAACACAACCTTTTATGACTATCTAGATGAGGCCACTTCTTTTCTAAGTTGCCATTGTACCTGTGCCCAAATTCAACAATTAATGATGGTATGCCACTGCCCGCATCTCCATAGAGAAAGGTAGACATGAAAGTAATGAAGTAGGAATAAAGAAGGAAACCTTTTACAGAAACAATTCAGACCTAATGAATCTAGCAACTTACGTACTATGAAACAAGATCGCCTAGCTAAGGGTTCAGTCTTGTAAAATTAGCTTTGAGACCCGGCGACAAGAGTTCAATATTTTCTCTTAATTGTCTGCAACCCAAGTACCAAAGACTAAAGTTAAGCACAAACAAAATCTTAATTTGTGAGGAGAGAGAAAGTCAAGGCAGAAGGGCGATTTCCAGGCGATTTTCTGGCGACGTTGAATTTAGTCAAGCCCTAATTTTCATTTTCAGATCTGAGATTTTCGATCTTTGATTTGTATGGTTTGTGCTTATTTGATTCAATGATTGGTGATGGTTAGGCTCTGGCACTGATTTACATTTATTTCTGTTTTTTATTCGAGTTTTTTCAATGTCGTTACCGAGTATGGAGGCAGGAAGTTTTTCTTCTGATTCTAATAAGAGGAGGATTGTTGGAGGTAAATTGAAATGGTCAGATATTTTATCAAGGGATGATGATGTTACTTCTGCTCCTCTACCTTATGAGGCTCCTTCTTTTGTTAATGGTGAGAAGATGATGGTATTTTCTGATGAGGAAGTTGCAGAGGATGTGAAAAGGTGTGAGAATATGGTTGTGGGGTATTTTGTTGGGAAGAAATTTCCATATATGCAGGTGAGGAATACTGTGAAAAGAGTTTGGAAATTAAAGGGGGAGATGAAAATGACCATCCATGGGGAAAACATTTTTATATTTGAATTTGATTTGGAAGAGGATAGGATTATGGCTCTAGAACATGGTTGTATTTTTATTGCAAGCCAGGTCTTGGTTGTGAGGCCTTGGTCTCTTATGGTGGAACAAGAGCTAGCTGAACTGAAGACTGTACCTGTTTGGTGTAATCTAAGGAAGGTTCCTTTGCATCTATGGAATGAAAAAGGATTGGGGAAACTAGCCAGTTTTATTGGTGTACCTTTGCTTCTTGATAAGCAGACTGCCACTAGATCTAGAATGGCTTATGCTAGAGTTTGTATTGAGGTGGCTGTGGATTCTGAGTTCCCAAGTCATATTGATGCCATGGTGGGCAATACTAGAATCAAAATCCCTGTGGAGTACAGTTGGAAGCCACAAAGATGTATGCATTGTGGAGTCTTTGGTCATACTCAAGATAGTTGTGCTTTTGCAGCTGCTGCTGCTGCAGCTGTTGCAGCTGATGCTGCTGCTATTGCTACTGCTGAGAGAATAGCTAAGGAAGCCTTGTTGGAGAAAGGGAAAAAAGCAACTGAAACTGATACTTGGCAAGTTAAGGGCCACAAAAGAGGGAGAGGGAAGTCAGTTCCTAGGAATACTGGCAATGGAAATGATGGACCATCTAGCAGCAACAATAATAATAGGAAGCTGTTGGAAGGATCTACCTCAGTTAATAATAAGTTTATGCATCTGGTAGGAGAAGGTGAAAATGAAGAGATGGAAGTAGTTCTTAATGCTGAAGGGAATCTCAATACTGATGGTTGTATTCAGTTGGAGGATTTAGGAGCTGATGGTCTAGAAAACTCTATGGAGGAGGATGAGAATGTTGGTTTTGTTCAAACACAAGTTGACAAGCTAGATGATGTTGGTAAGGGAGATGAGGGAGGAGGTGCTAGAGCTCACTTCCAACCTAGAGCTCCTGCTAATAAGCCAAGTTCAAATGTGAAGATGATAGAAAAGAAGGTGGGGAAGGGGAGGAAACAAAACCTTTCTACCAATTAATATGATTAAGTTAGGATGTTGGAATATAAGGGGTTTGAATGACCCCTTAAAACAAGTGGAGATTAATAACTTTGTGAGGTCTAATAAGTTGGCTATGGTGGGTATAATTGAAACCCATGTTAAAGAAGTGAATAAAGATAGAATAAGAAATAAGGTGTGTCCTAAGTGGAAGTTTGTTGATAATTATTCCTGTGATAGTTCTGGGAGGATTTGGATAGGATGGGACAGTGATGTCATGAAGGTTGAAGTGATAAAGACTACTGCTCAAGCTGTTTTTCTTGATGTTACTTCTTGGCAAGGAAAGAATTTTTTTATTACCTTTGTTTATGGAAGTAATGATAATATAAAAAGAAGACAATTATGGAATGATTTGAGGTCTTTTGAGGGTACTGGTAGACCTTGGATTATTTTGGGGGATTTTAATTCTCTTTTAGGAGTTGGAGATAGAGCTGGAGGAGGTGAGGTTTCTCAGTCTCAATACAGTGAATTTTGGGATTGCACCCAAGATATTCAGGTGATTGATCTCAGATATACTGGATGTTTTTATACTTGGAATAATAAACAAGAAGGTCTGAATAGGAATTCTTCAAAGATAGATAGGGTGCTTGTGAATATGGAATGGTTGGAGGTTTTTGCTGAATCTCATGCTGAATTTTTAAACCCTGGGATTTCTGATCATAGCCCCTCTATTGTTAGTGTTTTTGAAGGTAGATATCATGGTCCTCCTCCTAATAGATTCTGCAGTTTTTGGGTTGAGGAGCCAGATTTTATGGATGTTGTTAGGACTTCTTGGGAGAAACCTGTGAGAGGTAACCCTATGTTGGTGCTGGTTAGTAAATTGAAGAGACTCAAGGTTGAGCTTAATGATTGGAAGAATGAGAGATTCAAGAGATTTTCTCAACAGGTAACTGAAGCTCTTGGTTATATGAATGATCTTCAACATCAGCTGCAATCTAACCCTTTGGATTCTGAAGTTGCAAGAAAGGAAAAGGAGGCTGTTAGAACTTATGCTAAATTGGCTAGATATGAGGAATCTATAGCTAAGGAAAAATCTAAGGTCAAGTGGATGGAGTTGGGAGATTCAAATACAAGATTCTTTCATTCTTCTTTAAGAGAAAGAAGATCTAGGAATAACATCCTTGTTTTGAATTCTAGGGATCATATTAAGTTAGAAGATGATAGGGAGATAGCTGCTGAATGTATTGATTTTTTCAGTGAGCTTTTCAATAAGGATCCAGAGGGTGAGGATACTTCTAATATTATTAATGGGGTTGAATTTGAGAGACTTGTTTCTGAATCTGAAGCCACTGAGCTTACTAGACCTGTGTCTAGAGATGAAATTGTGGAAGCCTTATCTACAATTCACTCTTCAAAATCCCCTGGGCCAGATGGATTCAACAGTTATTTTTTCAAAGCTACTTGGAGCATTGTGGGAGATGATTTTGTGGCTGCTGTTAGTAACTTTTTCAAGTCAGGGAAATTGCTCAAGGAGATCAATAGCACTTTTATAACTTTGGTTGCAAAGTGTGAAAATCCTTCTTATGTTAGTGACTTTAGGCCTATTTCTTGCTGCAATGTTATTTATAAATGCATTGCCAAGATTATTGCCTCAAGAATGAAGTATGTGCTTAGGAGACTTATCAGCTCTAATCAATCTGCTTTCATCACTGGGAGATCAATTCAGGACAACATTTTGTTAGCTCATGAGATTGTCAAGTACTATCACATTACTACTGGAACCCCAAGATGTGCTTTGAAGATAGATCTTCAGAAGGCATATGACACTGTCAGCTGGGTGGCCATTGAAGCTGCTATGAAGAAATTTGGATTTCCTGAAAAGCTCATTGGGTGGATTAAGCTATGCATTTCCACCTCAAAATTTTCTGTCATGATTAATGGGTCTCCTTTTGGTTTCTTTGGGGCTAAGAGAGGCTTGAGACAGGGTTGCCCTATGTCCCCATACCTCTTTGTTATGGTTATGGAAGTGCTTAGTTGTTTATTGAGGAAGCAGGTTGATTCTGGTGCCTATGGTCTTCACCCCAAATGCAAGAAGACAAAACTAACCCACTTATGCTTTGCTGATGATGTTCTTGTGTTTTTTAAAGGGAATCTCAAGGCTGCTATTATTCTCACTAGGGTGTTGCAGGATTTTAGTAAGTTTTCTGGGCTGGTTGTCAATTGCAACAAGACTTCTCTATATTCTTCTGCTGTAAATGATGACCTTCTCCAAAATATTCTGAATTGCTTGAAGTGTACTCATGGGGATCTCCCTGTTAGATATTTGGGTCTTCCTCTGATTTCTACCAGATTATCCTATAAAGATTGTCTTCCTCTTATTGATGGAGTTACAAAAAGGATTAAATCTTGGAAGACTAGAAACATGGCTTTTGCTGGAAGATTGATGTTGATAAAACATGTTTTGAGTGGCATGGTTTACTATTGGTTTTCCTGTTTTGTGCTTCCAAAAGGGGTTATTAAGGAATTGGGTAATATTTTTAGAAGATTCTTGTGGACTGGTTCTGACTTGGGTGTCAAGCACAATCCAGTGAGATGGGAAATTATTTGCACTCCTGAGAGGTGTGGGGGTCTTGGAGTTAAAGATTTGGAGATAACAAATATTTCTGCAAATCTTAGGCACATCTGGGATATTGTTTCTGGTAAAGACACCATCTGGACTAATTGGATCCATGCTAATCTTCTTAAAGGTGAGGATTTCTGGACTGTTGATGTGCCTTCTGATTGTTCTTGGAGCTGGAGGAGAATCCTTGAATGTAGGGATACTGCAAAACAGTTTATGGGGATCTGTGTTGGAAATGGGGAGAGTTCCAGTTTTCTTTATAGTTTTTGGCATCCTAAAGGGAGGGGTTGTGATTGGATGCCTGAAATCTGTATTGCAAATATTTGCCCTGACAAAGATTCAAATCTAGCCAAGTTCATGGCTGATGGAGAGTGGAGATTTCCAATATGCACTCACAATGAAGATTGTTCCACTTCCTCTCAGCTTATGGGTGTGGATTTTGATACTAGAGATGAGGATGAGATTATTTGGAAGGCCAGCAATACTGGAGCTTTCTCTTTGAAAGGTACTTATAAAGCCCTTACTAGTATGCATGCTGAAGTTGATTGGTATAGGCTAATTTGGTTTAAAAACAACATCCCTAGACACTCTTTCATCTTCTGGTTAGCCTATTTGAGAAGATTGAAGACAAGAGCTAAACTACAAAGATGGGGAGTTATTGAATTTTCAAACTGCTTGTTCTGTGGTGAAGAGCCTGAAGATGAAGGACACCTCTTCCTATCATGCTCCTTTTCTAACATGATTTGGAGAGGTTTACTGACCAAAATGGGTTACTGCAGAGATCCTTATCTCAACTGGGATGCTGAATTACAGTGGTGTCAGAGAGAATTCAAAGGAGCTGGGGCTGTTACCACTGTTAAGAAACTTTGTCTGAATAGCTTTGTCTACCATATTTGGAGGGAGAGGAATAATAGAGTGTTCTCTCCTTCTCAAAGCTCGAGTGCTGATTCTATCAGTTATGTCATTATTAATGATGTGAGGCTCAGATGCAATGCAGCTAAATTTTCTGATACTGATAAGCCTTGCAACAGGGAATTTATGGGAAACTGGGGTTTGAATTGCAGCTTCAAATCTAAGGTGAGGATTCCTTGTACCTGGTTATACCCAGAGAGAGATGAAGTTATGGTTAACATTGATGGGTCTAGAAAGGAGGATACTGGGGGTTTTGGAGCTATTCTTAGGGATCATAAAGGCAATCCTTTAGCTGCTGCTTGTGGTGGGGTTGCTCCAGGTACTGTTCTTGCCCATGAGCTTCAGGGTGCAGAATTGGGACTTAAGCTGGCTAAGTTCAAGAGATGCAAGAGACTGCATATTTGCACTGACTCAAAGAATGCTCACAGACTCCTTTCTAGTGAAGCTAAACCTCCTTGGAGTGCTATGCATGTTTGGAGGAGAATAAATCATTTGAAGAAGGAGTTTGAGGGTATCAGGTATACCCATGTGTACAGAGAAACTAATAGAGCTGCTGATCTTCTTGCCAGTAAGCATCCAAGGAAAATTTTTGTTGAAGTTAGTATTGATTCTTTTGATAATAAGTTGAGAGAGATTGTTCAGGAGGATAAGAGTGGCAAAGTCTACTTTAGAGAGTAGTTTTTGGTTTTGGTTTTGACTCTGTTTTATTTTTTTTTGTTTAGTTTGTGAGGTTTTGGGTTTTCCTTAAACCCAGCGGATTGTGTCAAAACCAAAAAAAAAAAAGTACCAAAGACTAATTAATCCCCCACATAGTGCCAGACTTGTCGATCGTAAGACTTCTGTAATATACCAATTTAGCAGACGGTGTATTCCTCAAAAATACCACTTGAGCAATTCACAGCAACCTGCAAATTGACGGAGAAGATAGCTGTAAGGCTTTAAGCTTCGGAATTGAAAATCAAACAAAAACATTATTAAGGTGTATCACCCTCATCATCAACATCTTAGCGAGTACACAAATAGAGACATTTGAAAATAAAATTTTCGAGTGCTACAGAGATGATGTTAAAACACATTACACAAAAACAAGTAGAAGCATCGAAAGAATGTTTGAATAACTGAAACTTGGGCAGCGGTATAAAAGGTCCAATCAGAACATAATTTAAACAAGCTAGATGACTATAACATCTAGAGATACTACAAGTGCACCCTTATATGAAACACTGAAGGATAGGCTTCCAAACATTAAATAGACCAATCCACCAACAAAAGTTCAAGATCATAAACAACAAAACCCAACAACATATTCAACACAAGTAGTTCAAAGTTCAAACACCAAAAAAGAGCGAACGTATACCTGTCTGTAATGACCACAAAAAAAATACCTGGCTAAATGAAGTAGCCTAGAATAGAATAACTTCGAACATAACAGATTCCATAGTACCATTGGGAAATCTACTCTTTTTTTGATAATTTTTCGTGCATCTACTACCTTATTCTGTGCGCATAAGCGGATTAAGTTTATTAAAGTCTGTAAGTGGTACTAAAATGGTTATGATATGCCAGGGTTACAAGAAAAGATCCTACTGTGGCATGCAAGGCACATATATATAAAGAGTGCAAAGAAAGTGGAAACAAGCATTGAAGTTGGAATATGAGGTCTGTTTGAAGCTATTGGTCGGAATAACCTAAACAACTAAAATATTCACCACCCTCTGGAGTCATACATGGCTCATGCTGTTTCATTTCGAGTATAACAATTACTAGATTCCTTTGTTTAAATTTACCACAAAAATATAATATTCATGAGGAAAACCAGCAACCTCTAAACAGGGTCTGCAGAACACGTTGATGAGAACAAAACAGCCTTCATAATATGACGCACCAAATAGCCCAAACTAGTATTAATACAATCTTGATGAACCATTCAGAAGTTGATGAGTGTTAGATTCCAATTTCACAGCATTATAATTTGATCAAAGTATGAATAAAAGATGTGAATATGCAAATGTATGAACTTGTTTAATCAAAAGAGATACCTAAATTACTCCGCTCGAAGGAACTGTGTCATAAATTTTTGTGTTGGCATAATTTGAGGTACTTCCTTAAGTTACCAGAAAGCTAATCTAAGACTTACAGTACAGGTAAGCTAACTAGTAATAAATAAACCAAGCATATATGTTTTTTTCCAAACAGCATCACCCACTTTGTATATAATGACAATTCTTCCCACTGGCGTTTGCTACTGTATATAAAAATGACAAGGTTCTGCCTAATAGTGTTTGTTATTCATGATGCCTAGCTAGTAGTGTTTGTCATTCTGATTTTTAACAAAGTTTTCCAACCAAAATAGCAGGTTTAGTATACGATCATTTTATTTTGTTTATCAGAATCGGCAAGTTAAAATCACACACTAAAACTCAAGCATTTTAAAAAGTCATGTGAAGGAAAAGGAATATTTCCTTAAACATTATTTTTGTAGATGAAATATTTGTAACCAACATGGTAACATAGCTGCAACTAGTTCAAATTGTCAATTGAGTTATGTTCAGAAAAGATTCAGTGTTTTGATGTTCTCTAATTTATGTCAGAGCTAAATATGAGAAAGAAACATACCAGTTTCTTCGGCTACTGGCCTTTGCTTTCCGCCTCCTCACGAGATCTTGCTCTTGCACCTGAATCCATCTGTTTTGTATCTTCTTCCCCTAATGCTTTCAATGACACTAACGTGTTCTTATGAGGGACCTCAAAATTAAATTTAAAATCCTTATCAAAATTCACAAGTAGTCTGGATGCTGGAGCTTCTGGTGCATAAAAATAGACATTTTTATCAAGTTGATCGCGACATAGAAGCCCACCACTCTTTGTTAAACTGATTGGTCTGGCTTTGATACAACTAAACTCTTCGCTCCAGCCATTCTTCCATAAAACCCAAACATCATAACCTCCGTCAAAGTAAAGAAATGCATATAAAAAATCGCCACATACATGTAGTCTAATAGCAGGATGCCCTACACCTGTTGACGGAATTTTTCGAAACACCTCATCAGCCAAATCAAAGGAAATAATGGACATTTCGTTGATCACCCAATAAATAGCTCCACCCACAGACGCACCATACTGTCTACCACAAATCACATCAGATTCCAGCTTTCGAACATTTCTCCATCCCTTCCCACTGCCAAGAGTGTAAACCTGAACCATTCCGGAATTTGAGTTTCTCCTGGAGTTGCAGATTCTAACAACCTTGTACTCATCGGTTGAAGGAACGTAACCGAATCCAGTCAACACTCCACTTCTTTCTAATTTCGGAAGCACAATATACTCTCTAGTAATCGGATTACAAATATAAGCAGGTTCATAGTGCAAATACATACTGTCACGGCAACTATTGAAACAAATTAAACCGTTAATCGAACCGAGAATGTAACAATCGTCGAATGGAGGTGTTAAGTTGATCTTTCTTGTTCTACTAAAACTGCTCAAATTCTCATCATACTCAGTGTAGTAAACTGGTTCTTTATCAATCCCTTTTGTAAATAGAGTGAGATCTAACTTACCAGAATCACCGGCAGAATCAAGATGATTGAGGTGCATCTGTGAGAAGTATGGAAGTTGAACTAGTTTTTTCCATGGTTTTGATACCAATTTGCATTCCAACGCAGATTCAGCAGGCAATCGTGTTAAAATGTTGAGAATGATGTCTTCTGGAAGCTTATTGAAGTTCCCCATCGAATCCCTGATTGAGGAGAAGAGTAAAGGATTAAAACAAAGTTAGGGTTCAGGGAGATTTGCACAAGAAGAACTGAACAAGAAAAATGTTAGGGTTTCAGGAAGAAAAGGGGATTTTGCTGTGGAGAGCGAGAAATGAAATGGTCATTTTTGTTTTTGGTTCCGAGGGGAAAATGAAAAGTACATGCCCAAATAATGTTGTGCCTGTCTTTCAATTTACTGCCCTGCTCCCCTTGGGCCATTTGTTTTTGGCATCTAGAACGTGTAATTCCATGTCATTTAAAGGGTCAGGTTCAGCCATTTAGACTCTTGGCACGTGAAGGTTTGGGGTTTTTCTAAGAGCAAGCACTATGGTTGCCTAAGCCTTCTCTATTGAATAGAGAAA